>RJWJ010005766.1:0-66242 GCA_004363605.1 Indri indri
TCAAATTGGTAGTGACTGAACATCACATAAGTGTACATATAAGAATAGCATCTATTAGATGTCGGGTAGGGAGGGAGGGGGAAGGGGGAGGGGCGAGGGGGAGGAGGGGACGGATATATGCATACACAAAGGGTGCAATGCGCACCCTCCGAGAGATGGACATGCTTGGGACTGGGACTTGGGGGGAAGGGGGGGCAAGGGCATCATACGTAACCTAAACACCTGTACCCCTATAAACAACAAATAATAAAAAAATTAAAAAAAAAAAAAAAAGAATAACATCTATTGGATGTCGGGCAGGGAGAGGAGAAAAAAAAAAAAAAAAAAGTGGGAACAAATTGAAATTCAGAAAAAGCAAATCCTGATGGGCCTCCAGGGAGTTGCTTTACTGACTAGTAAGGGTAAGTTTTGCCAAGTGTCCTGGTGGCCACTGGAGAGCTGCAGGGGAGCTGGGCCTGGCACACCTGGGCCCTCCAGGATGAATCAACTTGAAGGTGTGTTGGCCACACCCCAGGGTGGGTCAGGTGGGTGGCATCCATTTCCGGAAGCAGTGGAGGGGAATGGTGAGAGATCCGCACTGCTCACTTCTGCCCTGGAAACTTGCAGTTGCTGTCAGTGACGTGAGCACATGCTGGGCACCAGCCCTCACCATGGCAAGTGGCTCACACCAAAACCATGTGTCCCTTTGTTCTGCTGCAGATAAGTTGACACCAGAGGAAGCTGAGGGTGAGCCTGATGAGGTGGCCGTGGACTGCACTCAGCTGACGTTCTTCCCTGCCTTACATGAAAGTCTGTACTCAGAGGATTTCTTAGAACTGTGTCAGGAAAGACAAGTTATTTTGCAAGAGCTTCTTGATCAAGAAAAGGTAATACACACCATCGCGATTATTCTTTAAGATTGTCAGACAGGAGAGAACCAAGCTTTCTTCACTCACCTGGGGAGTGAGATCTCTATTTGATATGCAAGAGCTTCTTGATCAAGAAAAGGTAATACACACCATCGCAATTATTCTTTAAGATTGTCAGACAGGAGAGAACCAAGCTTTCTTCACTCACCTGGGGAGTGAGATCTCTATTTGATAAACACTGTCATCTAAATAATCAATGAGCAAAAGGGATAGGTTCCTAAATTTGTGGGCCCAGGGCAAGGGTGCAGATGGAAGCCTATATGAGCTATGTCAAAATATTTAAAAGGTACAAAACAAGATAAAAAATTGTCAATTAAATATGCTCTAACTTCCTACCTTGACCTTCGTAACAACCTGAGAGGCCAGTTTCAAGCTGAGAATTCTTGACCTTGTTGTAGTTCAGTATCTTGGCCCCTGCCTGCAACCTGACCACCCCGAGAGAGTCCACACCTTGAGAAGTCGTGGGTGCATACCCCAGCCCATATGTCCAAACTATCTTCACATCTTGGTCTCCCCTTGGCTGCCACTCAGGCTTAGGGATAAACACACTCATGGCATTGTCAGCTTCCGTAATGGTGGCCTTGGAGATGAAGTGTGCACAGGCCCGGGGGTAGGCTGGGGACTGGGTGGCAGGGAAATCCAGGGTCCTGGGTGCCTGGAGATGGGTTGGGGGACCCCCAGCTCTCAGTGTGCATGTCCTCTTGGCATGGCTAGAGGGGCCTCTCTAGAGGAGGAAACCCAGAGAATGGCCCCTTTTACCAAAGTCTAAGAATGATATGGAAGATGAAGTATATGTCTTAGAGTAAAACCAACTTGAGTTAAAATCCCAACTTGGCCACATATTAAACAGCTTGTCACCTAACCTTTGGAATGGAGCCTCAGTTTTCCTGTCATTAATATGGAGCTTATAGTAACCATTTGATAACATCTGGTTAGGCTTCAGTGGGGCAGTGAAAGTACACAGACTCAGTCAGACCAGGCACATGTGAGGTGCTCATTAAAGACTAGTTTTCTTCCCTTGCCAAAGGTTGAGTGGTTTAAGGACTGGTGAGCCTCAGGGTCTCATGGGTGGACCGGGGTTTTCAGCTGGGATGTAGGTGAAGGAGATGCCCCAGCACAATAGAGGAGCAGCAGGGCAGGGCCAGCAGGCCACGTGGGGACACACAGGGATGAGCACATGAGAGCAGAGAACTGGTCTGGGCCCAGGGTGGGAGAGAGTGGTCCTGACCCAAGGCCTACTGAGGGAGCAGCCTGGGCTTCCAGGGGCAGGAAACCAGCTCAGAGGGCCCAGGATGGGCGTGAGCAAGTGACAGACCCTGAAGCACGTCCCTTCCAGGGACATGTTAAACTGGGATTTCCCTTTCCAGGGGTTGGATTAGGAGGGCTGGCTTGAAGCGCACAGGCCAAATGGACTGCTGCAGAACTTTCAGCAAGTTGCTTTGCTGCTTTCAGATTTGGGCAACAATTCGAGCAACACAGTCCCATAGCAAAGCCATCCTTATACCTGCATAACCAAAGCTTCCAGACGCAGAGCACATTTCCAGGTGCCCGTCGACCTGCACTGCCCTGCACACTTGACCCCAGCAACCAACTCTCCGGAGTTGGTCTAGGCTGCTCCTACTCTGAGACCTGGAGAACTGGTCTCGCTCATTGCTGTCTCTGTTGCCCGTGTCACCTCCTGCAGTGCTGCCGACACACACGGTTACCGTCCACACTTCCCCCGTCTGCCTCTGTCACTGTTGACCCCGCTTGCAAGAGAGGCCCCAGAGGCCTAACCTCAGGTGTGCCTGGAGCAGCCAGTCAGTAAACTCTGATGAATGAAGATTTGTTACATTCATGTGCATTTTACTTTGATTATGAAAGTATTATATGTCTGTTGTGTGAAATTTTTAAAAATGGTTATTAAGTATATATGTAACACACATATATACATATGTATGTGTGTGTATTCATGATATCCAGCTGCCGAGGACTAACAGTGGATAATGGTTGAGATATTTCAATATATTAAGTAGGTAAGTGGCTATTTAGTTATAAAAACAGCTAAGAAATTCATGCTTTCTTTCTATAATAACTTTTCTTTGCCTTATGCTCTTGAAGGATTATATAAAGTAACCATTCTCATCTGGGGACAACTTTACCCCCAGGGGACATTTGCCAATGTCTGAAGACATTTTTAGTTGTCATGGCTGGGGGTGGTGCTACTGGCATCTAGTGGGCAAAGGCCAGGGACGCCGCTGGACACCCTGCCATGTCTGCAGTGGCAAGGCTGAGAAATGACGCCGGGTCCCAGCCATCCCTGCCTCCTCTGCTGGTAGGAAAGGAAAGACCGGGTTATATGGTGTCTCTGTGTTGGTTCTTTTCATTGCCGCGATGAGAGGAGAACAATGGCAATACTTTATATTAGGTTCCTCTCTTTGGCAGGACAAATTACCACAAATTTAGTGATTTAAGACAACACGTATTTATTATCTCAAAAGTACAGGCAAAACAGGGCCTGCTGGTTTTCTCCTGGAGTCTCAGAGGCGGAAACCCAAGGCAGTAGCAGGGCTACATTTCTTTCCAGAGCCTCTGGGAATGAATCCTTTCCCAAGCTCATTCAGGTGTCGGCAGAGTCCGGTTCCCTGCTTCTGTCATTCCAAGGCCCCGTTTCCTTGCCGCCGTCTGCCAGAGTGGCTGTTGGCTTCTCGAGGGCGTCCACCTCCCTTGCCTCGTGGCCTCCCTGCATCAGCTCCTGTGGCTGGTCAAGTCCTTCTCCACTTTGCACCTCGCTGGCCCTCTGCCCCAGCTCCCATGGCACCGCCTCTCTGACTGATGCCTGCTGACTGCCTCTTCTGCTGCTTAGATAATCCAGGTAATCTCCCTATTTTAAGGTCATCTGATTTGTAATCTTAATTTCATCTGCAAAGTCCCTTCCGAGCAGTACCCAGTTGAGTGTTGGATGGCACCGCCAGGGATGAGGCTCTTGGGGACTTCTCTGGAATACTGCCTGCCAGTTTGGAAACACCCGGGCCCACTGTCTACCCGGTGCAGTCCTCAGCTTTCTAGGAGAGCCTCTGCAGATGGCCTGAATCCCACATCCTTCCAAGGCCAGCCTGGGGTTCCAGCCCTGACCTGGCTGGGCTGAGGGCAAGGTCTGGGGTTTAAAGAATCCCACCCCAGCCTCTTGCAGCCCATGGGTGCCTTCAACATTTGTTGGGCTCTGAGAGTCTTGTTTTTGTTGATTATCCCATCCAGTAACATTTCCCTCGGGGGGTCTTTTGTTGGGGGGAAGGTCTAAAGCTGACAGGTGACTGAGCCAAGAAGAGCCTCTTCTCTCATCCTCCCCTGCCTTGTATCTAAGCTTCAGCCTTTCTTGGCCTGCTGGTCTCTCAGCAGGAGCTGTCAGAAATGCCGCATGCTGTTTGCTGTGGCTGGGGGATCCCCAGGATGTGCGTACAGGCGCATGGGAAACCCAGCAGGCGGTGGGGTGGAAGGGAACAGAGAATGGGAGCTGTCTGCTCCCACTTAGTGCCCAGTGTCCTTGTGCCTGTTGAGAGGGCCAGCTGGGTGAGCCTGCATGAGTGTCGGCTCCCAGGAACCAGAGACTGGGTAGCTATAAGGCGAATCTTGACATTAGGTGGACATTCGTTCCTTGCATGAGTTGTTTTGATTCGCTTCCTTGGGTTGAGCTGTTGCCTCTGGTTTTGTGGTGAATTGTGGGAAAGGCTGGTTCCCAAGCTGGCCTGAGTTTCCCCACGGTCAGTGGAGCTGACGCAGCAGGCGGCTATTCCCTGGAGATGCAGGCTGGGGCAGAAAGTGGGGGCAGAGGCTACAGGCGGATCGGGCACAGACCCTGACCAGTTCCCAGTTCTGCCTCCGCTACTTACAGGCCCAGCGTCTGTGTGAGGAACGGAGCCCTCCCTGAGCCTCAGGTCCTCTGTCTCTGGGGCGGGGCTATGCACCTTGTCTCAGTAGTTTGTGGCAAAGATCACGAGGCACCGTGTGTCCTGCCTGATGCTCCGCAACCCGTGAGGAGGGAGCGCTCAGTGGTTCGTGTCTGCTGTTAACTGCTGCGGCTGTTGCTGCTCATGTAACACTACCTCAGGGTCTGTCCTCACACTGCGGGACGTGAGAAAGCACCATGAGAGCCTGGCACCTGCGGCGTGGCCCTGAGGAGGTGGGAAGGGGCTCCATCAGTGAAACCATGAAGTGCTCCTGTTTAGGCTGATGTTCCCGTGTTGGGGAAATGCGTGGTGAGTGCTTGGGCAGAATGGGTCTGGGTGTTCCACCAAGATGGTGGAGGATGAGACAGAGGGTCAGAGCAGAGCCCACCAGAGACCTGACCAGCTGCGATGGGGTCCCTCTCAGAGTTCCAACACCTACCACAAAATGCAAGATTTTGTGAGGAAGAGGGAAGTCACTGGGATTGGGGCCTAGATGGACGTGCAGTGAAGCCAGCGAGGCCGCTGCATGGAAAGCACAAGGCAGGGGGGACACGAGGACTCAGGCCCCAAGAATCATGAGAACCTGAAAATCCTTGGCCCGGAGGAATGCGGTTCTGCTCTAGACCGGAGAGCTCGGTGGGCAGGGCCCCGGCTGGCGGGTGGGGCATATGGGGCCTCTGTGGCCTGGCCCTGCTCCTCCTCCCCCCACCCCTCCCCCAGCCAGGTCCGCACAGCCCACTCTGCCCACCACTCACGCATCCCCCCAGCACGGAGGCCTCCTCTGCGTGCACCTGTCCCCAGCACACTCCTACCCAGGGCATGGCTGGCGGCTGCATCCGTTGGGCCCCATCCAGCACCCCCTTACCACAGGACTGTGATTATTTTTGAGGCTGCCTGTGACTTCTTCAAAGGCAGGGATAGCTTGGGTTCATCCTTGCCTCTCCCTTCCCCGACATGCAGGGCATATGCTCTGGAAAGATCTGCTGAAATGGAGGGCTCGCCCGAAGGCAGGCTGCCTGAGTCCAGAGGTCCCCCGGGGAGCTAGCCAGGTGTGCCTGAGGCGCCGTGGGGGGGCTCAGGGAGGGTCAGCCTGCCTGCAGCCACCATCTGGACCCAGCTCAAGGGGTGGCATGCCCTGGGGGGACCTGCCTCATGGGGGCAGGATGGGCATGGCGGCACTGGGGCAGGCTGCTGTGGCAAATCCAACACTGCCACCATGGAGGTGTTGCTATTATTAGCAAAAATGCCAATAGCTGGATGTCACAGCCTTCCTTTGTGTGCTTTTCATATGAAGTCTCATCTGACCTCACTGTGGCCCCGTGAGGGAGGCCTTATCACTTCCATTATAGAGATGGCAAAAGCAGAGCCCAGGGTGCTGCTGGCTGGGTTTGCTGGGGTTTGAACTCAGAGCTCTCCTACTCTCGGTTCAGGTGGTTGTTCCCCCCTCTCCACTGTCTCCCAACTCTCTCTGTTGGGCAAGTTACATCAGCTCTCCACCGCCCTGTCCCTCGGCCTCCTGCCCATACTGGGCTTGCAGCTATGGCCCCAGGCCCCATGTGCTTCCGACGTAGCAGTTCTGGGCAGTGCTGGTGCAGGCAGCCTCCAGGTCCCTCACCAACACTGCCTCTCTGCCAGGGACACAACATGCCAAACACATGCGAACCCACCCGCCTGCCTTAGCCCTGGCCTGCTTTGGCTTTTGTCAAGGACAGGAACTGGGAGCTGAGCAGGGAAGGATGGGTGCACTGACCTTTGAACCTGGAACATGTTCAAGCAAATATACAGAAAACTTGCCCAAGGCAGGTGTGTGTGCATGCATGCGTGTATGTGTTTGCAGGGGTTACTCTCTGCATTTACACCACTGGCCTATGTTGAGGCATTTTGTAGCAAGCATTAGTTGTAACCTAGGACTTCCCCTAACTCAGATGTCACCATGACACCTGTGGGCCTTCTGCTTTTTCTCAATTTCTAAGTGAAGCAAGCCCAAGGCAGGGGTGTGGCCGATATGTGTCTAAGCTCTGGCAATGGGGGTCCTGGCTCCTCTCCTGCCATGTCAGAAGCACTTGCTTTTATGGCTTTTGTTATACATGCAGCCCAGGAGTGTTCCAGGACATAACCACCTTCCAGGCATCCAGAGGCTCAGCCCTGGCAGAGGCCTCTGGAACTACAGGCACGGTCCTGCCCTAGGGGAAGCTGGAAGTCCTGGGGCTCCAGGGTGGCCACAGATTAAGTCGTTTCATTGTATGAACCTTGGAGTTCTGATACCTGGGACAGTAATTATTCAATTATTCTGTGCCACCTTCACATCATTGATTAATGATTCCCAGGACCACAAACTCATTTCTCTGCAAACAGCTCTGACATGAGGAATGATTGATTTAATGTATGTTAATTATGGGCTTATGTCAGTCACCGCATGGTTGGGGACGGTCCCTTGTAACCCTCCATGCAGTTTCCAGACCGAATCCAGAGTCAGAACTCAAGTGATGGCTTGTTTTTGCTGTTGTTCTCTTTGATTGCATGAAAAATTAAACATTGGACATTTTTTCAAACAAACTCAACATGAAATATGAGTTTGACTTTGGTATAATAGAAACAACCAGCTCAAATAGAGATACTTTTGCTCTTGACAGCAAAGTATGGTGTCTCCCACAAACTGTTTCCAGGTATTTTTAACTGAGGCTGTCTGTAGAAGGTGAAAAATGGCGTTAACATTTCCATGTAGTAACTTCCTGTCTGAGTAAATCACCATAACTTTCCGAAATGCGAAGTACATGAGTCACCCCCACTTAATACCCCCGAGACGCTCAGGGGCGTACTTCGTACGGAAGGTCGTTCCTGAGCTGGCCCTACAGTGTCGCTGGACTTGCCTCGCTCCCCCTTACACGTGCACATGAATACACAATTGTGCGTATTCTTTCACTGATTTCTTTGATTTGCATGCGTAAAACACAAGTGCACATACTTGCACATGTGTATACAAACATACACACACATGCACACACCCCTGACTTTTTACTCTAATTATGCAAAACTACTTATAATCTCCAAACATGTTCAGCTGGTTCAAAACTTTGTGCCTGGGAATCCTCCTCCCGTGTTTTTGGTCTTCTAACTCGTAGACCTGGCCTCAGGGTCACCTCCTCCGGAACCACTTCTCTGATGTCACTTCTGCCCCTCTCCCACCTCCGTCTGGGTCAGGCACCCTCCTCCGTGCTCCCAGAGTGCCTGTGCTTTCCCCTCCCACGCTGTGCCTGGACAGTTGATATTCTTCTCTCTGTCCCCTGTTAGACTATAAACACCTTGAAGGCATGTTTTGTTTCCCTTTGTGCCTACCAGTGTGCGGAGCACATGCTAAACGCTTAATCCGTATCTGTTAAGTAAATGAATGAACAAAAGGACGAGTGAATTAGGAGCAATATGCTGACTTCAGGTGAAACCTTATCTTTCTTAGCCTAGCTGGTGCTCGTGGATCAGTTTCTTGATGTACGGTCTTCAGATCACCTGCATCAGAGTCTCCTGGGCTGCTTATTAAAATGCAGATTCTAGGGCCCCACTCTGCACCTGTTGAATTGAAACTTCTGGGGATGTAGCTTGGGAATGGGAATTTTATCGAGCTGCCAAGAATATTCTCATACATACTAACTTTTTGCATAAATGTCCAAGATCCATAAGTGCAGGTTTTACAATATTGAGAACTACCTTGGCTAGAAATATTCTCCAATTTCAATCATTTGCCAATGATCAGATCCTCATTTGTTGTGGTAAACATTGTGCTTTGAATAGTCCTCGAGACTGGTAATATGTTTCATATTACACTGATGCAACCAAACAAGAGCAAATGTATTGCCATTTCCACCTGGTCGCCTCCAGTCTGCACACAGGATGGCTGTTTGCAGGCTCACTGTGGAAGTGGCACGTGCAGGCAGGCAGGGGGCGTCCCTGCTCCTTGTCTCAAACTGAGAAACATATTCATATGAAGAGACCCATGCATTACATTCCTTTTCATGTTTGCCATGAAAATATATACATTTATATATGTATATATGCATATGTATGCGTGTGTATATAAAATAGTGTCTCATTTTTATTAAAATAATTCTTTGATATATTTCTTTGATTCTTAGAATGACTGAATACTTCATCTAAACATGGTCAAGGCAGAAAGATTAGATACCAGAATTCATAGGTAGCCAACATAGTATAATTTATATAGCTTCTCCCTTTTTTGATACTTAGCCTTTTCTCAGAAATCCGTGCTTTTTGAAAAGTGAGAACACTATTCCAAATGCCGACACTAACAGATATATTGGGAGCATGGTTGAGGCGAGCAGAAGATAGGCAGAGAGCAGATGATAAATGGGACCAGAGCTGAAGGTTTCTTTGCAGCAGACTCACCCTACACACAGGGGTAAGGGAGTATACACATCACCAGCTCTATTTACTGGGTACCTCCAATGACCTCTCTGGACCTCAGTTTCCCTACCTATAAAATTAGGGTGTTGCCATAAAATGCAGACTAATAATGCTGTTGTAGACTTCAGAGACCATCCAGTGCACCTTTTCCTTTGTAAGTGCGCCCACTGAGGCCTGACTTCAGGAGGATGTGCTGGTGCAAGCTACCATTGAATGTCCCAGTGGATTGTTGTCCCTCTGCTATGGTTTCAGTGTGTTCCCCAAAGTTCATGTGTTGGAAACTTCATTGCCATTGTAACAGTACTAAGAGGTGGGGCCTTCAAGAGGTGATTAGGCCATGAGGGCACCACCCTCATGAATGGATTAACACCATTGTCACAGGATTAGTTATCATGGGAGTGGGCTCCTGAGAAAAAGGATGAGTTCGGCCCATTTCTTTCTCTGTCTTGTGTTCTCACTTCTGCCTTCTGCTCTGCAGCTATAGGAAGACCCTCACCAGATGCCAGCACTGTGCTCTTGGACTTCCCAGCCACTAGAACCATGAGCCAAATAAACCTCTTTTCTTTATAAATGTGCCAGTCTGTGGTATTCTGTTATAGCAACAGAAAAGGGACTAAGACATCCTCTAACTTCAGCTCTGGCATTTTTGGATTTCCAGACAACCTGTTTGTCATCATACACATAGCTATGTGTAACCACCTTCTTAGTTATCCACCCATCAGGAGAGAGAATATACCATCCAGCTGATCTTAAAAAAGCTCTACTTATGAAGCCAAAGTTCTACTCTTTTTAAAGTGATCAATAGAATCATGGCATGAGGGATTTCTTAATCATGAGTAAACTTAGGGATGGAGCCCTCCCAGGGCTAATTTAGATGGAAGAGCAGGTAATCGTTCACTTCAGTTCATTTTCCTGTTTTTAAAATGCCATTTATTTTCTAGCAGAATCAATTTTTAAGCTATTAACCCAGCTCTCACCAGACATTCTTCTTGTAGTTTGGTTTATTCTGGTTAATACTTAAGTTTCCCCAAAGGGAAGCCCCAGATCCTAGGCATGTCCTCTGAGACCCTCCTGCAGGCACCGTGGAGGATGTGATGGGGGCCTTGTGTCATGGGGAGGGGAGAGGGTTTGGAGGTGCATGGGCTAGGGCTGGCACCTTGGCTTTACATCTCACCGCAGGAACTTGAGGATGGAGTCTCTTCTGAGTGTCATCTGTAAAAGGTACATCAGGAGAGAAAGCTTACACAACCTGGCATCACCATCTGAACAGTGCTGGTGGGAGTGTAAATTGGTGTGACCTTGCAGGAGAGCCATCTGACAATAGCTATCAGAATTTAAAATGACCACACCCTTGACCTGCAATTCTGGCTCTAGGAATTTATCCTGCAGATTTACTTGTGTGGTCAAAGTGATGTACCTGTGGGGATGGTCATTGCAGCATCGCTTGTTAGGTCAAAACATCTGAAAGCAACCTGAATCGAAAGAGGATCAGTCCAATAAGGTGCAGTACATCCACGCAAGGGGGTAATCTGCAACTGTTAATAAGGACAAGGCAACTCTAGAAAAAGTGATTTGGAAGGATCTCCAAGATAGGTTGTTAAGGGAAAAGACTAGATGCAGAGCAGTTAGTATATGACTATGCTCTTTGTGTATATAAAAAAATGAATATATGTAAAACGTACTTATGTATTCATGGAATCTCTCTGGAAGAATAGAGTGGTGATGGTGGTTGCCTCTGCGGAAGGCTTCTAGGAAAGCTGAGGACTCCACTCGGTTGAGCAAGTCCCAAAGTAGACATTTATTCTCAATCCTTCCAATTTCTTCTCATTCTTTCCCTTTCTTTCTCTTTTCTTTTCTTTCCTTCTTTCCTTCTTTTTTATCCTTTTCTCTATTTCCTTGCTTCCTTCCTGTCTCTATCTCTTTCTTTATGTCCTTTCTTTTTCTTTTTTGGCTTTCCACAGTTAGTCTAGGAGCAGTCCTGTCAATGCTTCATCTTCCTGTCTAGATCCACCCACTTCCTCCCTCCCCACGCGGCTACCTCATCCCAGACCCTCACCCGCCACAGACCACTGAAGTAGCAACATGTCTGGGCACTCTCCTTCCTCTCCTGACCCTTTGTAATCCACTCTCTACCCAGGAGCCAGTGTCATCTTTCAGGAACAAGCTCTCCTATGGCTCTCTGTTGCAGCCACAATACAACTCAGTGGCCTGGCTAAGGTACCAAGGCCCCCATGACAGGACCACTCCTACCTTCCAGGCTCAT
Source organism: Indri indri (assembly GCA_004363605.1). Taxonomy (NCBI): domain Eukaryota; kingdom Metazoa; phylum Chordata; class Mammalia; order Primates; family Indriidae; genus Indri; species Indri indri. The sequence continues at coordinate 11,514 of RJWJ010005766.1, forward strand.
CTCAGCCATATTGACCTTTCTTCTGCTCCATTAATCTGCCTTCCTGCCTCTAGGCTCTTAACTGAATGTTCTTCTCCCAGCTTTTCCATGGCTGCCCCATCTCCATACTTTCAGTCTCAAGGTCTGTATAAACTCTTCAAGTTTCTCTCTGCCTTGTCATTATTGCCCTGGTTTTTCTTTCTCAGCATGTATCACAGTTTTTTGGTTAAAAACAGTTTTATTGGTTAAAATCCCCCCACTGGATTTTAAGTCACATGAGGGTAGGGTTCTGGGTTATCTCATGTACCCCATATCCCCAAAGCCTGGCTCCAGGTCTGGCATGGAGTAAATGCTGAGTCCAAACTGTTGGGCTGATGGTCATCTGGATGAATGAATGAAATCAGATGAGTCCATGTTGGACTCTGGCATGGAAGGTGGTTTGAGAGCCAGCTCCTCCAGCAAAGTAGATTCAGGAGAGGCCGAGAGAGCCAGTTGCCTGCAGCAGGCTTAGTTACAGGAGCCGAGACTCTTGGCTGGTTCTCACTTAGAAAAACTGGCTCAGCTCTGACTTTCCCTGGATCATAGTGGTTAAAGCTTATCTTGGAACAAAACCCTCCATGAATCTTTGCTTTCTGGCCTTGGCTCTGGATTTCATGAATCCTATTTGATGCAGGAGTTAGAGAGCTAGTGTTCAGGGCCTGCTGTCCAGGGTTCTCCACCGTGGCCTCGTCACTGCTCCCAATGGTGAACAGGGAGCTTAACTTCAGTCCAGGCTGGGCCACTCACCTGGTGACTGATCTTTGGTGAGATTCTCATCTCCTAGGACCTCTTTTATTTTTTTCTTCCAAAAATATCTGCTCTGCTTTTGTGTAACTGAAAGTGGCACAAAATTACCCTGAGGAAATGTTGGCCTTGGCTTTATTCTTGGTCCCTTGAGGCTGCCATCATCTAGAATTCATTTATTGACTCACTTGTTCCTTTAGGGATTTATTCTAGGTAAGGACTCATTTAGTCCTTACTACTTACAGGATTCTGGATCATCCCAAGACATTGTCACAGGTCAGATTCCCTGGGGAGCTGTGAGCCAGGAATGTGCACGCAGGAAGTTTTTTGGGCATGAGGGTTACAGGGCTGGGCTGACGGAGAAGCGCAGCTCTGACGCAGTCTAGGCAGAGGCCTCAGCAGACTCCACCGCAGCTCTCGGATTGGCATGGTCCTTCAGAGTTGTCTTCAATCGAGGCAAAGGGGCTAAGCCTTCCTACTCCACACTGACCAATAGCTGGGCACAGATGGCCGCTGGGAAGGAGACAGACCTGAGGCCAGGTGTTCACTTCAGCTGAGGCAGTTCCAGAAAGCAGCCAGGGGAATGCAAGGTCCAAGAGGAAGAATGCTGGTGGAGCACTGCGCATCTTCTACACACGCCGCCTTGGCCTTGCAGACAGCAGTGCCAGTCTCATGATTCTAGGCAGACCTGAGTTCTAGTCCTGGCTAGTCTAGACCAGCTGGTGCCTGGACAAGCTCCTTCTCCTCTCTAACTGAGGAATTTCTTGCACCTGTAAACGTTGCTCACTGTTAGCTGTGGAATGCTGAGCTTAGCATGAGAGAAAGGACTTTGACATGCTTAATAGAGCAATAAGCACTCATCCAGGGGTGGGCTGGGCTCGGGTGTATAACGCACCAGTCCAGGGTGTTGGGTGCAGAAGTGCCACATAGGCTGCCCTGGGGCAGTGGCACTGCCATTCATGAAAAGCACTGCTCTCACCTCCAAGTGCCCCATAGGGGGCTGGTCACTGCTCTCCTATTTTCCATAAGAACTGTGGCATGTTCATGTGTGCACTGCCTGACTCTGGTGCTCTCTCCCTCCAGGTGACACAAAAGTTCTCCCTGGTGATTGTGCAGGGCCACCTGGTCTCGGAAGGGGTCCTGCTCTTTGGCCGCCAGCACTTCTACCTCTGTGAGAACTTCACACTGTCTCCCATGGGCGATGTCTACTGTACCCGCCACTGCTTATCCAAGTGAGTTTCCCACTGGTCCTGGCAACTTCTGCTCTGAGCCCTGTCCTTCCTTCCCAGACACCCCCACGGTCCCCCACCTGCCTCGTTCTTACAGTGGGCCTAGGTTTGGGCCTGAAACTGAGCCATGAGATGAGGCAGAAGAACCTGCAGGTATAGACCATCCGTGACTGTGGCTCCCCAAAGCCAAAATCCGAATGTGGCAGCTCATCATGTCTTCCCTGATACAAGATGCACCGCAGGATGTGGGGCTGTGTCCTCAGGTTATTTGGGTGATTGAATTGCATTGTGTCACTTACTCAGCAATTGGTTGGTTCCTCATTCTATGTAAGACAGCAGGCACTGCCCCTTCACTCTGGGACACGAGTGCAGTCGGCAGCGTCAGTGGGTTCTTTTAGAAAGAATTTGGTGCACACAATGATCATGGGACAAAATACATGTTATGGGAAGACTCGTTGGGGTTCATGCTTGGAGAGATGGCCTGGGACTGGTGTGCTGAGGGAGGGCTACCTGAGGAGGGGGCTGAGATCTGGCTCTTGCAGAATGAGTGAGAGTTGGGAAGAAATTTGAAGAGTCATTTTTACACCAACTAATACCAGAGGGCTTTGGCGGGAAATTCTTGGGGCCTTCTTTAGGATCAGGTGTGTTTGGTCTATTTGGGTTCCATCGGCTCTTAATGCTCGAGTCTCTTGTTTTTATACAATACAGTCATTCAAAATCAAATTGATAGTTTTTGTACTTTGCCAAAAGTCTGATTGTCAAGTAACAAGTTTTTACTTCATCATTGCTTTTGAAGACGTTTGGATGAAGATTTCTTCATGCAGAGATAGGCCTTGCCTTTTCTGGTTAGCCAAGGTTCAGATAATGACAAGACAGCCTCTTAGCCTCATGGCTCACTAGCTGACATCAGAATCACCTGGGGGGGCTTGGTAGCACACAGTCTTCTGGATCCTGTCCCCAACCCGGTCTCCAATTCAGTAGGTCTGGGGTAGGACCTGAGGTTCTATCAGGTTCCTAGCTGTGGCTGATATTGTTACTGGTCTAAGACCACACTTTGGGAGCCACTGTTATAGGCTATTGACAGAGGAATCAGTCTTACCTGCCAATCACTAACAATTTTCTCTCCCAGTTGTCACATCATTTCCAGCCTATGGATGTCAGGAAGCAAGAGCTGAAGGGCTGTGGAAGAGTAGCTGTCGACCTACCCTCCTCTGATTTAGATCAAAATGCTTGAAAATGCTTGGCATTTTTCTCTCTGCTAATTTCCATCTTTTATTCATACCAGATGTTCACTGTTCACTGATTACTGAGTCTTCTGTGCTTTTCCAAGGCAGGAGGAGCATAATTAATACTTGGCTCACTCATCCCATCTTATTGCTCATGTTTTATTGATACTGATCGATATGGACAATGGGCTGCAGACTGCCCCCGAGAGCTGATGGAGCTCTCTGCTCTGCCTCTGTGTGTGGCATGCCCCGTGATGGCTCCTGTAACCCACTAACTCATTCCTCACCTCTGTGTGTGGCATGTCCCGTGATGGCTCATGTAACCTCTGGTTAGGTTGAGGTAGTGTTAGATAAGATCTTATTGATTAGGTAAATGTGTTTATGAGGTACATCTAATCATGATCAAATTGACCATATCTGCACTTTTAATAGAAGCCCAGTGGTCAGGCTGTACGTACTCACTTGATTTGCAATGACAAGGGAGACTTACCATGTCTGAAAAGGTACTTTTCTAGAATGCAAGTAGGAATAGAGTGAGAACAAGCTACTTCCCTGGAATGTCATTTGAGAATCGCACAGATAATTTTAGTCACCATATCTCAAAGAAGTGTTTGTTAATCAGACAGTGCTTTCTCTTTGGGGTCTTGTCTACTGCCCTAAGAAACTATTGGCACTCCTAGGGTGCAGTTCTCAGAGACAGGCTATTAGATCATGCCAGATCAATGGGGATTAAGTCCAATTTTGACCATAGAGACTAAGATACATAAATAAGCCTGTTAAAAATAAAGCTAAGTCAACCCTGAAATGTTTCTCTAAAAGACTGCTATCAAATTGAGTATAGTTGTGCATTAGACCTTGAAAGAGGCTCTCTGATGTACCATGAAAATATCCCAAATCAAACTCAAGAACACTGCAAATTCCTCATCAGTGATTGGACTTTGTACTTTGGAACGTTCCTGGGAAACTGACAACCTTCTGAGAAGGGTGGTTTTTTCTTGTAGCAGGTCCCCTTCTTGGCTGGTTTTGATCAGGGTGGCTGTATTGGCTCACTATGGCTGTGAAAAACTGGGTGGCTTAAAAAAATAGAAATTTATTGGTTCACAGTTCTAGAGGCTGGAAGTACGAAATCAAGGCAGGGCCATGCTTTCCCTGACTGCCACAGGGAGGAATCCTTCCTTGCCTGTTCCAGCTTCGCAGTTTGCAGGCAACACCTGACAGTCCTCTGCTTGGAGGTGCATTGCTCCGGGCATGAGGCCATCTCCCTGTGTCTTCACCTCATCTTCCTTCTGTGTGTGTCTATCTCTGCATCCAGATTTCCCCTTTTTATAAGGACAGCAGTCATTTTGAATTAGGGCCCACCCTAATGGCCTCGTTTTAACATAGTACCTCTGTTAATATTCTATTTTCAAATAAAGTCACATTCCAGGGGTTAGGATTTCAACATATCTCTTTTGGAGGATATAGTTCTACCCTTAACAAGGGCGGTCAAGCTTGCAAGGTGTAGCATTTGATTAATTTGATGAAAAACCAAACTATCCAACTGGCTCTTTGTGATAGGATACTTTTAATCAGATACTTCCTTGCCATCAATGAGTAGTTTTAAGGTTTTAAGTTTTTTCTGTTTAATTCAATTCAACAAATATTTATTAAAAATCTGTCTTATACTAGGCACTGTGGTAGACTCCATGGGTACAAAGAGATGAGTCAGATGAGGGCTAATTTGGGTGAAGAGTTATAATCTAATGAATGATTCTGTGTATAAATTCCAGGTATAATTCTGATGATAATCAGATAACTTCAAATGTGGAGCAAATCAAAGCATATTTTATTGTGAAATCTACTTCTACTACCAAAGAACAGGTCAACAAATATCATAACTATCATTTAGCTTACTGTGATTTTCTTAATAAGAACATTAAAAGTTATACTATGACCACCTGGACAATTTTCATATATCATAATAGCTGTTATGCTGTAGAAATGTGAACAGCATTCTGTGAACTATGGTGATAGCTCTGCCTAAAGAAGAACGTGGGTCAGCTGCTCCTTTCTAGCTATTAACATTAGGTGCCCGCACTCCGATTTGTTTTGCAGAACATGCAGAGGGTAGTGTTGTTGGAGACACCCAGTCACAAAGGTGTAAATGACATTACATAAGGCAGACCTCAGTTTGAACTCATATCAGGAAATTCAACAGTGTTGTATGTAATTTAGCTTTTCTGAGGATTTGGGTCTGAGTGTTCATGCCCTATGTGGTTATTGAGTTCTTACGAGCAGGAGAAAAACGACCACCATTCCTCCTAAAAGTTCCCTACCATTTTTCAGAGCACTCTTCCACCTGTCCTCAGTGTTTCGGAGTCCCAGGCTGCAGTCAGTCCGCACAGGGCAGACTGAAAAGAGCAGGCCAGGAAGCCTTTCTGCCTAGGGGAGAACAGACACTGTGGAAAGAGGGTGGGTTTTAGGTCAGAGGCCCTGGGTTTGAATCCAAGTTCACCTCCTAATGACCATATGACCTTGGAAAAGTCTCATTTCTTTGCAACGCAGTTTCCTCACTATGGGAATAATAATAACACATGTTCAGTAAAGGTTCATTGAGAGGATCAAATTAAACAATGGACAGGGAAGTGCTTGGCTGGCTGTGGAGTGTGACGACAGTCACTTAGCAAATGCCCAGAGCTCAGGGGAAGATGCAGAGGACATAGAGCTGTGGGCAAAGGCCTGTGCCTTTGTGTGGTCTGCAGGGAAGGGAGACCAGCCAGATGTGCAGCTCAGGTGCGGAATGTATTTGCTGTGGTTCCCATATGGTTCCCGTGGGCTGTGGAGCACAGAGGAGTCCTTGTGTCGCTCCTACCAGACCTTGACCTGGGGGATGCTGCTTGACCTAAGCCAAGGGTGGGAAGGAGAACTACCCCTATGGCCTCACTGAAAGTCCGAGAAGTTTAGCGGAAGCTCAGCTTAGACCCAGTTAGAAGCATTAGTAACAGACAAAGGGCCTTAGCCAGCAACAGGTTTGGATTAAAGCATCCTGGCAGAAGCATCCAGAACCAAAGCTGCATTTTGTGTTTGATCCATCCTACAGGGACATGGCTCAGAGCAGAGGGCCCAGGAGGGTTGTCCTGAGAAGAGGCATAGACCGAGTCTTTGGAGTCCAGCTGTGTAGGGGCTGAGCAAAGGGCTCGTGCTGTGTCCCACATGGGCAGGCTCCCCAGCCGCCCAGCAGTGAGCACCCACTGGGGGCACGAGTCCAAGCTGTTAGTGTGGCAGATGCTGGACCACCACTGACCACAGACTAGAGGATTCCTACCAGGCCTGTCTGACAGCCCAGCCTCTTTTTGGCTTCCCTCAAAGTATGGCACAGAGGCCCCGTGGCCTGCACTGTAGGGTGGGTTGTAGGGACCGCACTGGGAGCTGAGACTGGGGCTGAACCAATCTTCTCACCCATTCGCAGCCACCTTGGACCGGGGCTGGCAGGACCACCTTGGGACAGGGGCCCTTCCAGCTCTTGGCTCTCTGGGCTGCTGGTCAGCACTCAGGCTTCTTGGGGGCGTGGGAGGCCCTTCATTTCTCGAGTCCCGGCATTTTATCAGAACTGTCATGGTTGCACACACAATTTAAAATGACTACATGACCCAGATGTTCAGAGATTCAATTGTCTGTCACTGAAATCACCTTCATTTCTCAAGCCCCATTTGTATGGACAGTGAAAAGCTTCACCTGGTTGCCTCATGGTATCTCCATCACTTCCAATGTACAAATTGTTCTCCCTAGGAATAAATATTTGAACAAGTTCATGGATTCCCCCTTCTCCCCTCCTCACCTCTCCTTCCCGAGGAGGAGGGGTTGTTCTGAGATCTTCCAGGGAAAGCCTCCAGAGACACCCACCAAGGCTGTCAAAGGTCTCATCTCAGGACCACGCTTGCCTCCTGCAGGCGCCTCCACGCCTCCTGCCATGGGCGGGGCCCCACGCTACCTTTGAGCAGGTGTGGCTGGTCCTCCGGGCTTGCTTCTTGCCACTCAAGGCCTGGCTTGGGACTGATAAGACGCACCCCTATACTTCCTCTCACTCAAGCCTGGATCTTGCAAACCAAGGGAGCCCTGGCTTTCAGACAGTTGTTCCTGTTGTGTGGTTAAGCAATCTCTTCAGAATTCAGTGGACCTCTTTGTCCCAGGCTCGAGGTGTCTGACCCTCGAGCTCTGGTTTGCACTCAATCTCTGTGGTCATTTGGCTTCCCTGGAACCTTTGAGCACCCACCCCCTACCCTCCCCGCTGAGTTCTCTGGACCCTCCAGTCCTAAGAGGAGGGGTCTGAGTCACACCAGTGGCAGTTGCAGGCCACACCTGACTCAGTGACCTCAGCCAGCCTCTCCACCCTGCCAGCGAAAGAGGTCAGTATGAAACAGACCACCTGGGCAGAGACTAAGGCATGTGGCAAGGCAGGCGTCCTGGGGCTTGAGGGCATAGGGCCAGCTGAACGCTGAGGAGCCAGCCCTCCTCACCCTCCTCCCAGGGAGGGGCACAGGAACCCTCCCCAGGCCCTCTGGCGGTGCTTTGCCATCGTGCACGAGGTCCTCAAAGCCTTCCCCGCCGGCTCCCACCCTCGATAACCAGGAGCCCTCTCACCCCACCCAGACCCCCGGAACCCTTGTCAGTGTTGTCCAGGAAACTATGCCATCATCTTGCTGTGCCCTTGCCTGGTGAGGCTGACACCCCACCCCACTTCTTGAGGGCAGGGCAGCTCCCCACGTGTCAGTGGCCCTCGTGCCAGAGCTGACGCGGGCAAGCGTTCAGAAAGGGTTTGTCAGATGGGTGGGTGCAGGCACACTAGCCGCCAGTGACCACAGCACCCCTTTGATTGTCCCTAGAAATTCGGGTGTGGCGGGCAGAGGGCAGGAGGAGGAAGCCTGTCAGCCGCCCTCTCCCGCAGATGTCCAACAGGTTTCTTGCATGTCGTTTCCTTTTCAGCATCAGCGATCCGTTCATTTTCAACATGTGCAGCAAAGACAGGTCCTCTGACCATTACTCGTGCCAGCGCCACAGCTACGGCGACATGAGGGAGCTCCGGCAGGCCCGCTTCCTCCTGCAGGTATGCCCACTGGGCACTGACACGCCAGGAGGGGCAGGAGGGAGCTTCACGTCTTTGCGGGACAGGTGGTCCAAGTGCCATCGAGGGACACACCTCTGTGACCCCTCTTTGCACCTGTGCACAGCACAGGTCCCTCAGGAGCATGCCTGTGAATTCCCTGGGCTTTTGCTGGTCCTGGTCTTGGCTGGGAGTTCTGGCTTCTGCTCCCCTCTCTCTAGTCCCTGTCCCTGGCTGCTGGGCTTTTCTCTCTCCCTGTGTTGTCAAGCACCCAGGCACTTTGCTCTGCCCTTGGCATCCCCCGGAGCTGCCTTGGAAATTAAGGAGTGCAGAGCCGGCAGCCGCATTGCCTCATGGTGGAGCAGGTGATGAGAGTTGAGGGCCCTCTGCCCTGCTGTGACCACTGTGCTGGGCCCCTCCACCAAGCCGCCTCCCCACGGGCTCCCCCGTCTCTAAGATCCTGCCTGTTTCCAGGGCAGAGCTGCTTAAGGACCTCCCAGCAGCCCCTCGACCTGGGTCCCCCAGAGCCCCACCCACTGCCCTCAGGGGTGCACCAGGCACTCAGCAGGGATGGAGGCTCCTTTCCCAGGAAGAGCTCAGCCAGGAGCTGGTCACAACCTCCCGCTTCTCATCCCTCCTCACATCCAGATCACTCCTTCTAGAAGCATCTCCTCAGTGGCAAAGGGAGGAGGACAGACTCAGGGACCCCCAGTGACCTAAAAACGTCTTACCTCCAGCAGCTCAGTCTCAGCGCTAGCAAAGCGCATCCCACCCGCAAGGCCTCCATGGCAGGGGGCAGAGAGGGGCTGAGGACCACGGTGGGGGGCAGGGTCCCTTAGTTTCAGAGGCCAGCAGGGCAGTGCTTGTCCCAGATGAACTTAATAAGGCACCTTCTATTTGTAAATGCATTTTCTGTGGGTAGATCTTTGATTCATCAGGTGAACCAACCCCCCTTCCCCAGCCCCGGCAGAGGCCTCATGGTTATTCTCTGAAACAGAAGCTCAGGGGGCCTTTTAGGGGAGCGACGAGGATCCAGCCAGTGGCTCAGTCGAAGCCTCTGATGAGCCCTCCTCCTCCCTCGCCGTTGCTTTGCCCGCACAGCGTTGGCTCTTATTTTGTGTGACCCTCCTGAGCTCCTTTGAGAGGAGTGTGAGCTGGAAGGGGCCGGGGAAGCAGCCCCGCCCTGATGGCTCTGGGCAGTGCCCCACACTGGGCTCATCTGGGCACCTCTCCAGCATCCCTGCCCCAGTGAACAGAGGCCACGCATGTCTCCCACCGTCATGCACGTAGCACTGAGCACACTCGGGTGCACATCGTAGGTACTCAAAGTTAGGTTTTGTGCTTACATCTATCTTGCAGGTGATATATAGTGGCATATATCTAGCAGCAAGGAGTTTATTTTTCCCCAGTACACAGTGATTGTTTTCAGATGGTTGGTTCGCCTGAAGTGGTAGAAGCCAGAAGCGCGAGTGTGTGTGCATGTGTGTGTGAGTGTATGCCTGCACACGTGGGCATGCACCACCAGGTGGGGCAGGGTTGGCATGGGGGAGCTTCACAAGCAAGTCTACTCTTTGCAGCCTTGGAGTCTTCCAGAAGAAAGTCAAAGCCTGGCACCCAAAGTGGCCAGGGCAAGCTGTACCCTCCACAGATTCTACATTCACTTTATGTTTTGCACATTATTTACATTTTATCTGTAGAAAAAAATATGAGACTCCTATTTACCTCCACTAGCAGAGAAGAGGGGTTTGCAATATCATTGCAAATACTTTCCCTCTGCTCGAGAGCCTTAATGAAATGGACTTTGAGAATTCACTCCAGCCAGGTGGCCGCAGGGCGGGGCTCTGTCATTGGGTGCAGAGCCCATCTCTGCGTGTGACCCTCACCCACCCCATCTGTCTCTCCACGTGCAGGCCTCACCCCTCCCCGGCCTTCCCTCCAGCCCTGGGAATTCTCTCCCCCAGCCCCATCTTATCCCTGACATTTATCCCATACGGAGACTAACACTACCCCTATTCCAAGTCTGTTATTTACATAGCTTGGAATAGAAGGGAGGGAGAAAGGGAAGGAGGAGAGAAAGGGTGAGGGAACGAAAGGAAAAGGAAAGAAAATCTCGAGGATTTTATTTAGGCAGTAACAAGACACCCCTGATTACAGCATTGCCGTGTCAGCGTGGCCACATCAAGGTGGCTCAGCAAAATGGACCAGGCAGAGCACCCTGTGCCTCTTCGTCCGTAGATCAGTGCACGATGCCACCCAGTTTGAGAGCTACACCCACTCAGCCAGCTCCCCTAGTACTCTGGTAAGGTGGCCCCTGGCTCAGGAAACCAAACCCATGACCCGGAGGTGAAAGTCTCTCCGTCATCTCCTCCTCACTGGTCTTGTGAGTGGGTCTTCCTGCTTCAGCCAAAGGAGCTCGGAGCTGAGGTCAGGCCCCCTGCCCTCCCACTCATTCTGGAGACACGCCCTCCACCCTGTCACCAAAGTCTTCACATCCAAAGGAGGTTGTTGGGACTAACCAGGAAGGATTGCTTGACACAGAGACCTAATGACCCACTGCCAGAAGCTCTGCCACCCTGGGGGTGTCTCCATTCCAGGAAACATCAGAGCAGTAAAAAGGGGTTTCTCTTCACAGGACATTGCCCTGGAGATCTTCTTCCAAAATGGATATTCCAAGTTTCTTGTCTTCTACAACGGCGATCGGAATAAGGCCTTCAAAAGGTAAGGGTGTGAGCATTATCCTTCTGGGGAAACTGATCCTGACCCAAAAGCTGAGGAACAGAGAGTGCTCAGTTCTGTTCTCAGGAAAACTGTTCCCAACCCACAGTGGACAGGATTTAGGCCAGGCACAGGGAAGAACTTCCTGGCCCACAGAGCTGTTGAATCATGGGACAGAGTACAGAGGAAAGATAGAGAAGTTTCTTCTCTCCATCCTGGGACGCAGGCTCCATGTTCATGAACCGAAGTGGTTTAGAAGAGTAATTTTGACGGGAGAAAAAAATCATGCAGATGCAACATAGTTAAGAAACTGGCCGTTCAGTGGGCCTTCCAGAATTTTCTGGCTTTATATTCTAATTTTCCAAGTGATTTTTTTGGCTTAGTCTTTTTTGTTTGTTTCATCCCAGCTGCCAGTTTTAGTTGCTCCAAGTTCGTATTTCACCGGAAGGAGTTCCAAACAGCTGACTTCCCACATGTGCCTTGAACATCTTTTTTCTTAAAGGGAGAAGCCTGCTGTTTTCCTTAACTTCTTTCTCCAAATGGATTAGTCAATCTAAGAAATCTGAGCCAGTATATAAGTTCTTGATACCATAGTTATTTATTTTTATTAATATTAAAGGGATAAACATTGATTCGTAGAGAATCTAGAAAGGACGGGAAGTCCGTACGCGAGCAGAGCACACAGAGGCTGTGAGCAGAGGGCGTGGGTGTGTCCTGCTCCTCGTCAGGCTGGGAGTTCTGAGGGGAGATTTGACCCCCCTGGCCAAGAAGCCCCATTTTGTGCTCAGAGATTCCATCCTCTGAAAGGCCGACACAGGATCAGTAGGTGCTTTTATTTCAATTAGGAATGAGGACAGGAAGAAGGACGTGGTCGCTGCTTTTCTTTAGGAGTATGTGGGGACGAGGCAGGAGGGGTGTCCCCAGGAATGAGATGCAAAATATTTATAATGAGTGTGGAAGGTGCCACCAATTTATTCAAAATTATTATTGATAGCTTGCCTTCCTGGTGGCCCTGGCTGGTAACTGACACCAGGGCCAGCTGCTGCAGCCAAAGGCAGGGCCAGAGCAGAGCAAAACAACTCCCGCAGAGGGGCTGCGTGTGTCAGCTCTGGGTGTACCTTCTTCGATTCACATGAGCCTTCCTGTGAGGTTCTTCCAAGGGCCACTGTTAGATTCCCTCCTAAAATCGTCTTCAAGCAGACACGCAATGCCAAACTTGATTCATTTCCCCCCACGGTTCCTGTGTATTACACAAAAATTTTTCCTAGTTGACCTGGAAGTCTCATATATCCACAGCTCGGGCTGTGACTGTGGCCTAATGTGAACACTCCAAGATGGCACCTCAGCCTGCTCAAGGAGTCTTACAGTAAAATGGCATTTGTCGCCAGGGTGACACACTGGGACTCCCAGCAGAGGTTGTTGAAATTGGCAGTGTTGTCAAACACCTGGCCCTGAGGAGGTACTACAAACACATTGCCTAAGTGACTGTTGTTTTATCGTGTCGTCATTATTAAGGCTAGAAAGTCCAGTGCCAGGGGTGCTAAGGGGCGCCTCAGAGGTATGCCCAGGCCCGGCATTCACAACCCAGGGGCGGGAGGGGGCAGGAGAGGGGCGAGAATGGAGCCAGCGCTGGCCTGGCTCTAGAAACGTTTCTGCTGGAGGTAGATGGGTCTCAGCTCTGCTGGTAGAATTATCCCTTCTCTTTTTGTTTAGCTTCTGCTCTTCCCAGCCCAGCCTGAAGGGGAAAGGCATCACAGAAGACACCCTCAGTCCAAGGTAACGGCGGGGCGGCGTGCTCTCTGGGCACGGTGCTGGCCTCACTCGATTTCCTTCATCTGCCTTGTCCTGCTTCAAAGTCATGCAGAAAGCACAAGAATCTCTCTCCCGTCTGTTTTTCTCTCTTGTCCCTGTACATCCTTCTTCCTACTCCTGAAGGTCCTCGTGCTGGGTCAACCTCCATGCATAGACTTGAAGCCCCACGTGCTCTGTGGCTTTTTCAGATCGGGCAGGTTGCCCAGAGAGGTGTCAAGACAGGGTCAGCCTTGGGGTCAGGCCCTCAGACAGGTGTGTAAGCAACCCCAGGCCTGTGCCTCCTATAATGGGAGTCTCCGAATGCTTAGAAGCCACATTAATATAGGATGGTGAGTGAATTGGATGTTAATATATGAGTCTGTGACATGGGACATCTTTCCCAATGAATGAAATGCTTACAGCCCCTACCCAGGACCCCGTTACCGGAACCAGCAGGTGTTTTTACTTCAATTAGAAATGAGGACAGGAAGAAGGACGTGGCCGCTGCTTTTCTTTAGGAGTATGTGGGGACAGGGCAGGGGGGATGTCCTCGGGAATGATCTGCAAAATATTTATGGAATATTCATCCAAAATTATTTATCAATAGCTTGTGAGGTGTGGTGTTTGCTGCTTGACAGAGCAACAAGCGAAATAGCCCAAATATTCCCTGTGCTGAGTTTATATTCTTGTGAGGAGGACAGCCATAAATCAATTTAGATGAGAGAAATTGGCAGTATGTTAGATGGTGGTAAGTGTGAGTGTAAGAACCAAGCAGATAGACATGGGCACTGAAATCTTAGATGGCCAGGCAAGAAAACGGTGTTTGAATTAAGACTTCAGCGAATTGGGGAAACGCATTGTGAAGCTAACTGGGGGAGAGCGTGTCAGGCCGAGGGAGGAGCAAGGTGCCGCTGGGGCGAGCAGGTTGCGGTGCAGGGAGTTAGCGGGAGCAGAGTGAGAGAGCCCACAGAGGCTGGTTGGTGCAAGCCTTGGGGGCTCGTGGCTGTGGTGTTGGCCTCACTCTGAATAAATGGGAAGGCTTGGAAGGTTTGGGGCAGAGGAATGGGATGACCTGACTTACGTTGAAAAGAATCACTCTGGCTGCTGTGCCAAGAACAAACCGTAGTGGTCAGAGGCAGAAGCTGGAGTCTGGCTGGGATGCTACTGCAGCAATCGAGGGAGATGGCAGCAAAGACGGCGTGATGTGGACAGATTAAGGATGTGTTTTGAAGGTACATCTGGTGGTATCGGATGACAAATTAAGCGTGGGGTTTGTGTGTAAGAGAGAGGACTTAAGACTGAGGATTTAGGCCGGGCATGGTGGCTCACACCTGTAATCCTAGCACTCTGGGAGGCCGAGGTGGGCGGATTGTTTGAGCTCAGGAGTTCGAGACCAGCCTGAGCAAGAGCGAGACCCCGTCTCTACTAAAAATAGAAAGAAATTAATTGGACAACTAAAACTATATAGAAAAAATTAGCTGGGCATGGTGGCGCATGCCTGTAGTCCCAGCTAATTGGGAGGCCGAGGCAGGAGGATTGCTTGAGCCCAGGAGTTTGAGGTTGCTGTGCTAGGCTGATGCCACAGCACTCTAGCCTGGGCAAAAAGAATGAGACTCTTGTCTCAAAAAAAAAAAAAAAAAAAAGACTGAGGATTTAGGCTTGAGCAATTGAGAAATGAAATGGGGATGACCATGGGGAAGAGCCGTTGTGGGCTGGGGTGGACTCCAGGAGCTCAGGTGTAGACATGTGAACTCTGAGATACCTGTCACACATCCAGGCAGAGGCGTTGTGGAGGCCATTGGATCTATGAATTTGGAGTTGAAGGGAGAGGTCCGGGTGAGATGTACATTTGGAATAGTGTTTAAATCCATGCGAGTGGACAAGATCTTCAAGAGAGTGCTTGCACATGGAAAAGAGGTCCGAGGACTGTGCCCTGGGCACAGCAACCTTTAGAGGGTAAAGATGTGGACAGGGCCAGCAAAAGAGATGGGGAAGGAGTAGCCAGAAAGGTAGCAGAAACCGCAGGTGTGGGAGACGTCCTAGAAACCAGGTAGAGTGTGTCACGGTAGGAATGGTCAGATGTGTTGATAGGCCAAGAAGGATAAGAACTGAAAAATGATCATTGAACTTGGCAACAGGGGAGCCACCAGTGGCCTTCAGTGGACCAATTGCCGTGGCTGCCTATGGTGCCACGCATTTGCCCTTTAGTTGACAGATTGTGGGGAAGTGCGAGGTGTGTCCAGAAGGTCTGGGCAGCAGTGGGTCGCCAGAGGTGGGTGGCGGCTCTTTACCTGCCGCAGTGGACGTAGTTCACTAGTGCAGCAATGGCACAGCCCTAACCATGCACATCTGCTGAGCACTGGCTTGGTGATCTCAGCTTGCTTGTTTTATATAAGCTTCTGGTTCACGCTTGGATTTCTCAGCACTGTTTTGGTATGAGTGGGAGAAAGCTATCTCAAAGTAACTGAAGCAAAAGAGAGAATTCATCACCTCACCTCATCCGAAGGCCAGAAATGGTCTGGCTGCAGACATGGCTGGATTGCTAGGCTCGAGTAAGTCTGTGGGGAGCTGTGGCCCTCCGTCCCTGGGAGAGGCTTTCCCCGGACTGGCTCCATTGTTGACAGGCTTTCGCAGCATAGCAGCGTGGAAGCCCCAACAGCTCCAGACTGACATCCATCATATAGGAATTCCACCACACATCACACATGCTCCATCCCAGTAATTTCAGCAACAATCCCCAAACTGGATGTCATTCTCCCAAGTTGGGTTGCCTGCCCACCCCAGAACCAATCAAATGTTTTCACTGGCCAGACTGGGGTGATATGCTCACCCAGTTTCTAGGGGCGAGGTCGGTCCCACTTGGCAACCTGAACCAAACCGAGAGGAGCATAGTTCCCTAGAGAATCGAGGTTCTGTTATCACAAGGGGGTGAATACTGAGGTGTGAACCACAGCAGATGGCCATCCGCTGCTGCGTGCACAGAACTGCAAGGAACCCGGCACCCACTGGCTGCACGTGGTTTTCTCTCTCCCTGGAACATTTCAGCCCCATTTGTCTCTGCAGCTCCCCCTCCTATGAATATATTATGTGACATCACTCAGCAATTGTGTAGCTGCCCCTGTGACTGTGAGCGGCACTCGATCCGTTCCTAATCTGTCACCCTCAGAGTCTTTGGGGTGCTTTGGTCTGACAACACATATCTTTGTCCACAGGGGAAAGTTCCTATGTTTCTACTCCAGATAGAGAGGGGGCAGACAGAGGAGGGCAGAGGGAAAAACACAGAAAAGGACCTGAAGCCTGGCTGTGGTCACTAAGCTGGGGGTCCCTACAGAAAGGATTGCCAGGTGGTAGGAAGATGATTCTCTGGGTATGAGTCGGATGTTTGGAAATTACTCTTCACTCATCCATAGCTTGGTGATGGCCCCAACACCTGCCTTGCACCACCTTGCGTGTGTGGGACAGCTGAGCACCACACTGATTTTATTTCCACTGTGGTGACTTTTGCCACCATGGCCACCTGTGCCCACTGGAGCAGGTTCTTCCATGGCCTTTCTGTGCCCTGCCAGGCACAGTCTCAGCACAGCTCCAAGAGTGAAGACCCTTGGGGAAGCTTCTGGGGTCAACTGGGAACAGCACATGGTGCTCCAGAGAAATGCCCATCTCAGCATTTCTCTGAGAGTCTCAACAAAATGAGGCTGCCCCGGCAGAGTGCAGGGACTAGGCTCGGAGGCCACCTGAGCAGCAGCAAGGGCGCGTGGTGAGACTGTGCTAAATAAACAGCCGTGGGCCTTGGGCTCAAGCTGACTGTGCTGACCTGGACCCGTGGTAGTTGCCCTTTGCCTAGTTTCAGAGTTACCTGCTGTGTGTTTGGGATGTTAATGGAACAACTGATTAAAAACAGGCGGTTGACCCTGTTCTCAGCTCTTCTGTATGTCCCCTTTCCAGCCCTCTTCTCACCAGCCTGAGTGTGGCTTCAGGAGCACTGGGGTGGGAAGGCAGTGGTGGCCCTTGGCCCTAGGTGGGCTTGGCTGGCCATTGTTACATGCCTGGAATGAACCTGATGATTTTCCATTTGGGTTGCCAGGGGCAATGCCTGGTCCATAGAATGAGTCTTGAAAAACACCTGGCTGCTTGTTAGTTACTCCAGTGAGCATGAACTTCTCATCTCTAAAGGAGGTGTGTGCAGTTCTGAGGGTTTCACTGGCCCATAATGCTTGCCTTATGCCGTAGGTTTTCATACCTTCAGCCTCCCTCCCCAGATGATGCCTCGTTTGGCCCCTTTGGACGCCATCCCCCACGTATAGGAAACTGGAGTTTTCGGTACCAGAGTTTTCCTGACTTTCAGTGACGAAGGTTGCCTCTGCAACTATATACATACTAGGGAGGGTCTCTGGGCCTGGATCCTAAGTGGAAAATACTTGCAAAGTCTGGATGAATCTTGGATCCACAGCTCATCTGTGGGACTAGACCCCATGCTACAGGACTAGACCAGTCTGAAGACAGCATGATCTGACTTCCGCAGGGTATAAGGCTCTGCAAGCCTACAGGGCCCTCTGACGCAAAGCCAGCTAGAGCCCTTGGACAGCCCCTCCAAGGTGTTGGACACAGGCAGGCTCTGTTGCAGCATAAAGGGGCCAGTCAGAAAAGGAGAAACATGGCAGAAGTTGCAAGGAAGGGAGAAAGCATGTGAGTAAACACACATCCTTCCACTTAAATGTGCTTGTGCCCTTCCAGAAAGGGCTGGAAACAGCTTCCAAATCAAACACATGGTATAACAATCCTTTAACTATTACCCCAACACTGTTTTAAAGGAGAAAAACAATAGATGTGATCACCTGGAGTGATCTACTCACTCTAATCATCCTGAAACTAAGAAAAACAAAACAAAACAATCATGTTGGGTTATGTCATTTTCCAGTGACAGATAACAAAAATCATATTTTTGCAAAGTTTTTTCTGGAACGCTTTCTCTTGGCACTGAATATCAAATTTGTCCTTGTGTAAAGCATAGTGGGTACCAAAGGCAGCACTTCCCTTTTTACAAAATATGCAAAAAGGAGTGCTGCAGAATATAACTTCCAAGATTAGCTCTCTGCAAGAATGGGGACTCAGAGAAACACAAGGCTAGGATGCCTGCCTGGCTCTCCCCCTCTCAAATCTCTGCTGCACTCAGCACACATCTTTGAAGGAACTGGAGGAATCTTTCCATAGCCGTGGTTTCTAACAAGGTCTGAGATGCTGACTGGTCTTGGCATTGAGGCAAAAGTGTCCCTTGGCTGGAGAAAGCAGTTGGGTGTGAGGTAGTGCTTATATTTGGGGCCTGATTGGACCTGGATGTTCGCAATTCCTGAAATCTTCTCTCAGTTGTGTAACTTCTTTAAGTATGCTGTGTAGAATGAAATTCTTTTTGGATGGTGCAAGTTCTACAGTTGAGTGTTTTCAGTTTATTGTTTCCTTTACATATTATCTTTGAGAAAAATAATGAAAGACAAAGAATTTAGAAAACCAGCCGTAAGACGTTATGCAATTCCCATAAGAATATGATTTTCTGCTGTTACCAGTCGTGTCCCCAGAGGCACCACCGTTAGCAGCAGGGAGGCCAAAGCTCAAGTTCGCCTTCTCCCCATTTCTCCTTTTTCAATCATAATCCCAGGAGATCAGTGCCGTTGGCTACAGATCAGTAAGGTACACTGAAACTTTGATAAAGGTGGTGTAAGCTTCTCCACTGAGCGGAGAAGCATGGTCTGTGGGTTTCTTGGTAAAGTGCAGCCCTGGGAGAGCAGTTGTGGGTACCAAACAACTCATACCCTGGGGCTAAGGCACAGTTGCTGGAACCAAAGGTGAACCAAACCTGGCCACAAACTCAAAATGAGAGTGACAGCCAGTGCCCCAGCATTTAGGAGCATTTTACCCAGTTAGCCCAATGGACTATGGGCATCAGATCCCCGGTGATTCTGCCTGGGTAGTGCTGAGACCTTGGCTCTGGCCCCATCCCATATTATTCTTGCTGCACCAGGTTTGTGTCTTGTCTCAGCGCTATCCTCAGCCATGACCTCAGACCCCTTCCTGGGCAAAGGCCTGACTCAAGGCCTGCTCTCTGCAGCAAGCCTTCCCCCTTTCCTTCCAGCTCTACCCAGCCAGGTTGCGTCCGCAGCCTCCACACTCCTGCACCACCAGGGCTGGGGGCAGGTGTGTGAAAGCCTAGGAGTGGTGAAGAGCAACCCACTGGTTCAAGGTTTCCCCACCCTAGTTGCTTCCTGTGCCCAGCAACCTCCAGAAAGCCTGGCACATAGAGAAGCCATGCGCTTTTTTATTTTATTTTATTTTATTTTAGCATCTTTCCCAGTAATCTGCAAAGAAAAGATCAACAAGGGGTAATTTTAGACTAGTTGGGTGAGCCGAGGTTAAGGTGCCTAAAATGCCTTAACTCTGCTGGATGGTTGAGGAATTGCAACTCTTGGCTGACTGGGTGTGTTATAGTCTTGCCATAGTGCCTCATAAATTAGCACAGGACAGATGTACAAAGATCTGTTTATTGTTGCATCTGGGCCGTAAGATTGGTTTTTAAAAAAAAATTGTTTTAAAATATAGATTCACAGGAAGCTGCAAACACAATACACAGAGGTCCCATGTACTTTTCGTTTAGTTCCTCCGCTCCAATGGCTACATTTTATATAACTCTAGTACAATTTCAAAACTAGGATGTTAACACTGGTACATGCATATGCATAGTTCATTGTCATTTTATCATGTAGATTTGGGTAACCACCACCACAATCAACATACACAATTATTTTATCACCACAAAGATACCTCTTGTGCTAACACTTTATGGTCATGCCCACCCCTTCCTCCTCCTACCATCCTTAACTCCTGGCAACCACTGATCTGTTTTTTATCTCTATTATTTTGTCATTTAGAGAATGTTCTATAAATGGAATCGTAGAGTACATGACCTTTGAAGATTGGCCCTTATTCAGAGTAATGCCGTTGAGATCCATCCAAGTTGCTGCATGTATCAATAGTATGTTCCTTGTTATTGCTGAGTATTATTCTTTGGTGTGAATATACCAGAATTTGTTTAACCCTTTGTGCATTGAGGGATATTTGATTGTTTCCAGTTTGGGGCCATTACAAGTAAAATAGACCATTTACATTTATTGTAATTATCAAAATATTAGAACACAAGTCCGCCATTTTATTTTTTGTTTCCCATTTTTTCCCTGGTGTTCATTTCTCTGTTTTACTTTTTTCCTGCCTACCTATGCATTACTGAACAATTGGTTAAAATTCAACTTTGATTTAGCTATTGTATTTTTTAGCATATTTCCCTATGTAAATTTTAAATGAAATTGTTCCAAGCCACAGAGGCCAAACACAACAGGTAACCAAGGTCACACCTGGCTTTCAGAAATGGTGATGCTTAGGTTAGTGTGAATAGGAATTTCATTCTATTTGAGGAAAGAGAAAACTTGTGGCTTTTCTATGAAGTATTTTTAGGTTTAACACAATTTCCAGAAAGTAAAGGTGACCGAGGCATCTTAGAGCATGAAGGAATGTCAACATCAAGGAAGACTTGACAGAGAAAGACATAGAGCCTGGAAGACGCCTCCTAACTGGTCTCGTCTTCAGTCTCAGCTACGTGCCACTGCCAGTGTTTCCTGGCTAAAGACGTATCTAACTTGAATGCATTCTGGGGAAAATTGGACCCACTGCCTATTTATTCTCAATCCTGGTGAAGTTAAATGCACTTAAAACTGCTTCCTGAGACATGGCCGTAGAGGGAAAGCGTAATAAACAGATGTCATCATGTACGCAAGCAAGCACTGGGCAACAGGCCCAGGAGCGGGATGTTGAGGATGACCCCAGCGAGGTGAGGAGGCAGGGTGGGGTGCTGGGGGCAGACCCGCGCTGCAGCCCAAGAGCCTTCCTGGGGCACAGGGGCATCTGTGACCACAGTGCTTTTTTAACTGCTCTTCGTGGCCCATCCTTTTGAATACGTAAGGGGAGAATACTGATTCTAAAGAAAAAGTGTCTCTCAATGGGGCCGACTGAAATGGGCAGTATCCAAGTAACTAGCCACCACTCTCTGTCTTGATCATACGGCCCCACATGGATTCTATACCTCTTGGGTCAGGGATGAAGTGAGCAGGTGAGCTCCTTTATGGACACGCCCAAGGCCCCGACAGACTAGGGGTGGTTCCCGAGTCTGAGATGTGGCATCTTGTCATGCGCATCGTGGACACAATTGCTCCCTCATCTTCAGAAGGGCTTGTAATAAGTCATTTCAGACATTCAATGAAGAGAAAAATGTAAAGGACAGTGCTTGACGTTAGCAAGGATACAGGGAGATGGGTCCTCTAACATGTTGCTTGGTAGACACATAAATATGTGTAAACCTCATAGGAGCTCCTTGATGGCATGTATCAAAAATTATTTGCAATGTAGGGCGGGGGGAGGGGGGAGGAGGAGTGGGTATTTGCATACACAAAGAGTGCAATGTGCACCATCCAAGGGATGGGCACACTTGAAACTCGTACTTGGTGGGGGAGTGGGGAGGCAAGGGCAACATACATAATCTAAACATCTGTACCCCCATAATATGCTGAAATAAAAGAAATTATTTGCAAAAACACACCCTTTAACACAATATTTCTAATAATGAAGCTATGTCAAGGATATAATCCAAAATATTTTCAAACATTTTAGTCATATAGGCTTTCATCACAAAACTATTTCTGTAAGTGAAAAAATTAGAAACAATGTAAAGGCTCAACTGTGACTTATACTTAGGTATATTCATAAGAATAACTATCCTGCAGATGTTTTAAGCTGTGGTTATTAAGACCATTTAAAAATATGGCTTTCAAAGTGGGATAGAAATGACATGGATGCTATAATTTTAACTACATATAAAAATATATACAGAAAAATATCTAGTAAGGAAATCTGCCAGTATTATAGTTGGCTTACACCATAGAATGGTGGATACTTTAAACTGCTATATTTAATACTATGTTGTGGCTCTGTTACTTTTATAATGGAAAATAATCATAAAGGAAAAAGCAAAATGAAAATTTTGAATCTAGATCTCCCAAGATTTTAGGAGGAGGGTAGGGTTGTCACGGCTAAGCGCTATGAAGGGAAATAAGCAGCAGGGAGTGAGGACACCGCGTGCTGTCTGCATGGCTCGCGGCGTGAGCTAAGCCCGCTGGACTGGTGGCCGCTCTCAGTGCTGCCCAGCGACCGCTGCAGCAAACCTGTCACCAACACAGGGAGTCTCGGGGAAGAAAGCCTCCCTCAAGGTATCTTCCTTGAGTCTTTAATTTTGGACAGTACGAAGGTATGAGTGAATGATACACAGCGAAGCCAGTTATTCTGAGAATTGACTCTACTGCAGTCATTTCTACCAAAAAAAATCTAGTGTGAGTGGCGACACTGTCCAGACAGAGTAGTATTTCAGTTTGGAAATGCTCCAAGTTCTCGTTCCTGGGGAACACTGACTTCTGTTAAGTACGTACTCTATCTGCTACCTGTTTAAGGCACATGACAACCCTTGGAGTTAGAGATGGTATTATTCCCACTTTACAGATGAGGGAACCAAAGCTAAGTTAGGTGCCCAAGGACATGGCAAGTCAGAAGCAGAGCTGCCACGGACCTAGATGTGTCCAAATCCAGAGTCTTCAGCTTTTCTCTAAGCCAGGCCAGCCCTGCAAATCATGCAACCCTGATCTCCCAAGTTCCTCAGTTGATGTTCTGCCCCTTCTTTTAGCCAGTTTCTCCTCCAGCTTGCACAAGGCAAGCCAAGCTCTCCCCAGCTAGACACGGTCCCTGCACCTAGCACGGTGCCCAGCAAGGTATTTATTTATCGGATGCATCAACCCATACCTGCCCCCATTCTTTCCTTCCTCCCACGAGGGAATGCAAACACTGGATATAGTAGGATGGAGTGCAACCTCATTCATTCACAGCCAGTCAAGGGCCTGGAGGTTTAGTCTAGAAGCTCCTAGAGCAAATTGTGTAAGCACAGTTAAGAGAAAAAGATAGTACTGCTTTGGGCCCAAAAAGCTATCTGCCAATACTTAATGATGACACCTTCCCATTTATGTGTCTCAGCTCCATCCCCTACCTGAGACCAAGTGCCCACCTGCTCTCCTACAGCCATACTCTGAGATGTCTGACCTCTGAAGCCCAGACCCAGAACATCCCACAGAGGAAGCTCCACCTCTGGGAGCTGGCAGTGGGTTCTGAAATACCAGGGTGGTGAGAGTAAGAGTGTGTGGCAGAACTGGCTGCCCAGGCCACAGGCGCAGGCAGGAGAGTTCTGGGGCAGAAGTGAGATGGACGGCCCTTTCCTGGGTCGCTGTCCTGCGTGTGTGGGTATGTGGGTGTGTGCATGCAGAGAAGAGAGATGTGTGGAATGGCAAGGAACCAACGGCCCTTCAGTCAACACAATCACAAGCTGAGGAAGCAGGGAAAGGTGTTTTATGGGCTTGACTGGAAGAGCTGTCACAGTCGCAAAGGGGCCTTCAGTCTCTGGTGGGTGCAGCCCCTTCCCTCTTCCCTCCCTCCCTCTTCCCCTCCTGCCTCAGGGTTGGGACCGCGTCACCTCCACTCTTCCTGGGATTCCTTGGCCATGGAGTTGGGTGAGACCAGGTTGGAAAAGATGGCCTTTCTCGGTGTCGTCAAGGCCGTGTTCTTGATCTTACTCAGCTTGTCCCGGGCACATTGGCATTTTTTCAGGCAAGCCGGACACAGATCCTTCTCTTCCAGCAGATATAAGTTCTTCAGCCTTTTGATGGAATCTGTGAATGTGTCCGATTCATCCGGCTTTGGAAAGGGGTTCCGCTTTGTGTTGAGCTTTTTCAGCTTGGGGAGTTTGGAGATGCTCACAGGGATGCTGTTGAGCAGGTTGTCGTTGAGCCCTACCTCCTGCAGCTCCTTCAGGGCACCCAGCATGGTGGGCACGCTGTCCAGGTGGTTCAAGCCCAGGTTCACGGTGCGGATGTTCTTGAGCTGGTTCAGCTCCATGGGCAGGCCATTGGTGGTCAGCTTGTTGTTGCTGACGTTGAGGAAGAGCAGGCTGGTCATCTGGCCGATGGACTCGGGCAGCTTGTCGATGTAGTTGCTGTGCAGGTCGAGCCACCGGAGGTTCTGGAACTTGGAGATGGAGTCAGGGATCTTCCTGATCATGTTCCGGCTGAGGTCGAGCTCGTCCACGTCACTGAGCCGCAGGATACACTTAGGGAAGGTGGTGATTCCCTTCTTGCTCAAGTCAAGTCGTTTTCTCCCATCGAACGTGATTTTGATGCAATTCTTGGCCACATTGAGGGTGATCTTCTTGCCCTTGGGGGCTTTCGTGCCCTTGGCCATGTTCTTTTAGTAGGGGAGTGTGTTTGAAGTATGCTTGTGGATGTTGTTCTGATGGGATGGTGAAAGACCTTGGTGTGAGGAAAAAGTCACATGAAACTGCTCGAAGAGAGACTCTGAAGGAACAGAAAAAACACCTAGTTAGGGGATGATGTAAGAGGACCGGATTTCCCCTGCATCATAAGGCTTTGCTCGCCAAGGGTTTAAAAAGAGAGAAAGAGGGTGGCGGGGAGGAATCAGGGCGTTGGCAGAAGTAACCCAGCCAAGGATCCCCAGCAAATTGCAGCAGGGTCAGCCTGAGGGACCTTGACACCCGTCTCGCTATATGGTGCACACCTCATTCGTGAATTCCGTCACTGTCCTGGACCTGCCGTGTGCCCCCACCCAGAGCTGCACATGTGTGTGTCTGTGTGTGTATGTGTGCATGTGCGTGTTCTTGGATATCTGCCACTTCTCAGACCCGTGCATAAATCTAGTGTCTCCTTAAGTTATCACACAAGTTCCTGGGAAGGGACTGCTGAGTTCTTAGACACAACATATGCCTGGAAATGAGGGAATAGGTGGGCATTAAGACTGACTTATTATATCCCTTTTCACCTTGTAGACCCAGAGGGACTAGACAGGCCTTGGCTACTATAACCACAGAGCACCAGGAGCAGTGCAGAAAAGCCTGTTGCTCGGCCCAGGAGCATCAGAGTATTCCCTGTTCTCTTTGGTTCTGGAACCATTTTCCAACAACTCGGTGCCTCTTGCTTGCTGATTTTCTATTTTTGGACCAAGAGTCCCAAACGAGGCAGAAGCGCGCTGCGGTTAGACAGACGCTTGCACGGCCTTGTTCCCCACAGTGCAGACCGGGAGGTGCTCTGTAGTTCCTGTGCTCCGCCATCCAGGCCTTTATTAGGATCCAAGCTGATACAACACAGGAATGTCCGGCAGTCAAGCTGTTTGGGCCTATCGTCACATGCTTTCCTCACCCAGGAATTCTCAGTATGCAGGGGAGATGTGTAGAAACTGCCTTTCTCAGGATTACTATAAACCCACCACCACCACCCTTAGGCAGAGGTCAGAGGGTCCCAGCCTATGCGAGTCCTGCTGGGTCCCAGCCTCCTGGGATGGACGGTGGTCTCCATAGTAAACCAATGAAAGAATTCTCAGCTCTCAGCAACATCGATGTTCTTTGCACAGGCCTTGTAAGCTGACCCTATGCTTTAGAAATCGTGAACGTACCACATTCAGGTGTAAATGGCTGGTTACCCAAGACAGCACTGTGTTCATCCGTATGGAAGTTTCTATATCATTCAGCGCTGAGGATCCAGATAAGATAAAGCAGCTTAAAAAAGAAAGCTGGCGTTCCAGTTCCCGCTGAGATGGAGTAAGCGCACTCTGTCCTGCCTCACCCTGAAAGTAACTAAAGACCTTAGGCGGTACGTGGAGGAGCAAGCCGGGATCTGCCGACCAATGGCATCAGGCAGTTGGGAGAAGAAATCCGTAACCGTAACACCACTCTGGCAGCAAGGTTCCTGAATCTTCCCTCCTCCCCTCAGCTATATCCCTTGGCCTGGACTCAAAGACGGCCCTGAGCACGAAACTTTGTACCAGGTAAGGACAGAGAGATTTCTGATTTCTAACAAGAGCCTCTCTTCTTGGCCCAAGGAGCAGGAAAGGGAGCTTTAAGGGTCAGCGAGAGTGAGGGGATCTGGGTCTCGCTCTGTTTGTTCCCTCTCCTCTCCTGCCTCAGCCCGGGCAGTCCTGCGTCCTGGGGTCAGCCAGGCAGGCGCCTAGCAGCTGAGGGGGGAAACCATTTTCTCTGACCAAACTGTGGTCCCTAGAGCCTGCGGGTTGCTTTATGTCCTCCACCTTACTGCACTTGGCCCTAGAGGCAGAACAGTGGCAAGAAGTGTGCTGTAGAGCTACAGAACAAAATCCCTGCACTTCCGGCCCAGAGACCAAGGAAAGGGGGAGGGCAGAGGTACTTCTGGGAGCCAAAGTGTCAGGGAGATTGCAAAGAGCAGAATAAAGAAAAGTGATTCACAAAGTTGTCATGAACTGTGGACTTGCCCTAAACTGCCTTTACTTTGATGGCCTTTTAAAAAGGCCTGCTTTAAGGGAAAAAATATATGTAGTCATACACTGCATAATGACATTTTGGTCAACAATGGACTGCATCTATGACGGTGGTCCTGTAAGATGATAGTACTGTATTTTTACCATACCTTTTCTATGTTTGATACACAAATACTAACCATGTGTTACACTTGCCTGCAGCACTCAGCATGGTAACATGCTGTGCAGGCTTACAGCCCAGGAGCAATAGGCTGTCCCATATGGCCTAAGTGTGTAGTGGGCCACCCCATCTAGGTCTGTGTAAGCACTCTAGGACGTTTGCATAACAACGAAATTGCCTAGTGACACGTTTCTCAGAACGTAACCCTGTCATTAAGTGAAGCATATCTGTGTGTGCACGTGTGTGCCTATCTATATCTATGCCTGTATATATCTCAGAAGGAGTGGAAAAAGTTGTGCAGAAAAATATCTGAAGGAAAAACAGCCGAATATTTTCAAAAGTTGGCGAAAAACGTAAAAATTATAATTGCAAGGAGCTCAGCAAACTCCAAACAGGATAAATGAACTCAAATAAATTCATACACAGACACATAACCCCATTACTCAAAATTAAAGAGGAAACTTGAAACCTTCCAGAAAAGAATACTGGATCACCCGCAGGAGAACAGCAAAGCATCGGCTGCAGGTTTCTTATCAGAAACCATGGAGGCCGGAGGTACCGGAAAAATAATTTTTAAAGTGCTGAAAGAAAAGAACGTCAACCCAGGCAGTGAAAGTATCCTTTAGGAATGAAGGAAAAGTAAAGACATTTTCAAATGAATGAAAAATAAAAGGTTTTGCCACTAGCTGAGGTGCTATAAAAGAAATGCCAGAGGAAGTTCTTCAGATGAAAGGGGAGCCCCACTAAAGAGAAACTTGGAGCTTTGGGGATCAAGAAAGAGCCGTGGACGTGACAAATATCTGGGTAAATACAATAGACTATTCCTCTCCTCTTAAGACCTTTAAAATATGTATGCGGTTGAAATCAAAAATTAAAACGTTGCCTGATGGGGTTGTCAAAGTATATAGATGTAGTATGTTTGACAACTACAACATAATGGGGGAAGTTAATGAAACCTGTGTTGTGGTAGGGTTTTTACATTGCTTTCGAAGTGGTGAAATATTAATTCTAAGTACACTGTGAAAAGTTAAGAATATGTATTTTAATCCCCAGAGAAGTCACTAAGACAATATACAAAAAGATATAGTAAATCATAAAAAATTATGTATATATATATATGTATATATGATGAAATGGTTTAAAAATTCAAATAACACAAAAGAAGGCAGGAAAGGGGAAATAGAGGGAGCAAACAAAAAAATAACTATTAAAGTGGTAGACCTAAATTCATTACAGTACTTACATTAAATAAAAGTGACCTAAAGACACCAATTAAAAGATATAATTATCAGCATGAATTGCAAAAGAAAAAGAACCAATTACATATTATCTATAAAAAATGCATTTTAAATAAACAAAAGCAAGTTAAATTAAAAGGATGGCAATAGATACACCATACAAACACTAAAGGAAGTCTGGAGTGACTTTATTAATATCAGACAAGGCATATTTCAGAGCAAGAAAATTTACCTGAGAATAAGAAGGCAATTACTTATTAATAAAATGAACACTTACCAGGAAGACAAAAATCTAAATGTGTATATATCTAACAGCAAAGCATCAATATAAATGAAGGAAAAACTAATAAAATTGAAAGGAGAAATGGCTAACTTTACAATTAGAGTTGCAGATGTCAATACTTGTCTCTCAATAATCAATAGAACAGGTAGAGAGAAAATCAGCAAGGAACAGGGTTTCTCAACCTTGGCTTTATTGACATTTTGGGCCAGATAATTCTTTGTTGTTGGCAGGGGTGGGTGGTGATGAGGGGGAAGCCTACCCCATGCATTGTAGGATGTTAAGCAGCATAAGGCCAGAAGATTCTACCCATTGCATGCCAGTAGCTGCCCACTAGTTGGAACAGTAACGTCTCTAGACATTGCCAGATGTCCACTGGTGAGCAAAATTGTTCCCAGATGAGAACCACTGGGATAAAAGCACCAACTATTACCATCAACCAGCTGGATCTAACAGACGTTTATAAAACACTCTACCCAGCAACAGAAGTATACACATTCAAGTGTATATGAAATATTCACTAATATAGACTATATTCTGGGTCATGAAACAAGCCTTAACAAATTTAAATGAATTGAAACCATACAAAGAATGTTCTCCAAAAATAATGAAATTAAATTAGAAATCAATAACAGAGTTAACAGAAAATTTCCAAATAGTTAACAATTAACATATTTATAAATCATGAGTCTAAGAAGTCTCAAGGGAAATTAGAAAATATTTTGAAATAAAAATAAAAATACAACATATCAAAACATGTGGTATGCAACCAGAGCCGTGATTAGAGGGAAATGTATAGCTTTCATGGCTCATATTAGAAAAGAAAAAAGATTTTTAACTTAACAATTTAAGCTTTCACCTTAAGAAACTAGTAAAGAAAAGCAGAATAAATCTAAGCATGTTCAAGGAGGAAATAACAAAGAGCAGAAAGCAATAAAATCAAAAAGAGAAAGATAACATAGAAAATAAATGAAAGTAAAAGCTGGTTCTTTGAAAATATTAATGAATCTGATAGCCAGACTGATAATAAAAAAGAAAGAAGCCACAAATTATGTATTTTAGGAGTTAAAGGGAGGATTCACTAAAACCCACAGGTATTAAATGGATAATAAGGGAATAGTACAAACAACTCAGGAAAAGAAAAGAAAAGTAAAATCAACCACAAAGTACCAAATCTCACCTGTGAGGAAACAGACAACCCAAATAAACCTATTCATTTATTTAATTTATAGCAGAAACCTTTCAAAAAAGAAAACTCCAAGCCCAGTGGTTTTATAGTTAAATTTTATCAAACATTTAAAAAAGATTGTCTTAGTCCATTCAGGCTCCTATAACAAAGTACCATAGACTGGGTGGCTTATAAACAATGGAAATTTATTTCTCACAGTTCTGTACACTGTGAAGTCCAAGATCAAGGTGCTGGCAGAGTTGGTGTTTGCTGAGGGTATGCTACCTGGTTTACAGAGGCTGTCGTCTTACTGTGTCATCACACGGTAGAAAGAGGGCAAAAGTGTTCTCAGGGGTTCCTTTTGTAAGGGCACTAATTCTATTTATAAAGTTTCCACCCTCATGATCTATTTTCCTCCCAAATACCCCACTTTCTAACACCATCACTTGGGGGTTAAGGTTTCAACATATAATTTTAGGGGACACAAACATTCAGTCCATCACAAAGACATATCACCAATTTTACATGATCTCTTCCAAAAAACAGAAGAGGGAGCAATTCCCAACTTATTTTCTGAGGCCAGCATTGCTCCGATATTAGAATCATACAAAGACAATATTAAGAAAGAAAACTACAGACCAATATCCATGGACATAGATACAAAAATCCTCAACACAATATTAGCAAATTGAATCCAATAATACATAAAAAGAATAATAAATGACAACCAAATAGAAATGCAAAGCTAACTTAATACTTGGAAATCAGTCAATGTATATACCATATCAACAGACTAAAAAGAAAAAGAATACATGATTATATCAACTTATGTGGAAAAAAGTTTGGCAAATTTAACACCTCATGATAAAAACTCTCAGCAAACTGATAATAGAAAGACTCTTCCTTAACCTGATAAAGGGCATCCACTAAAAAATTATAGCTAATATCATATTTGGGGAATAACTAGATGCTTTCCCCCCAAGTCTGGGAACAAGGCAGGAAAAATACACTCTCACTATGCCTATTCAATATTATATTGGAAATTGTAGCCAGTGCAATAATGCATGAGAAATAAATAAAAGCATACAGATAGAAAAGAAGGAAATAAAACTATCCCTGTGCACAGATGACTGGATTATACACATAGAGAATCCCACAGGATTTTGAAAACACTCTTGGAACTAATAAGTGAGTTTTAGCAAGGTTGCAGGATATAAGGTTAACACACAAAAGCTCCATTGCATTTCTATATACTAGCAATTGACAATTCGAAACTGAAATTTAGAAAGAATGATGCTCTCAAAAAATAAAATACTTAAATATTTCATGTAAGTAACAAAAATGTCGCAATATTTTTACGATGAAAATTACAAACCACTGATGTAAGAAAACATAGAAGATCTAAATAAATGGAAAAACATACCATGTTGATGAGTAGAATGAGTCAGTATAGTTGTCAATTCTCCCCAAACTTGTCTAATCAAAATTCCAGCAGGATTACTTACATATATGAATGAATGGATTTTAAAATTTATATTGAAAAGTAAAAGAGCTAGAAATCAAAAACAATTTTGAAAAAGAAGAATAGAATTGTAGAATTCATGCTTCCCAATTTTAAAACTTACCATAAAATTGCAATATGTGGTATTGGTGAGGGGATAGATATATAGATCAATGGAATAGAAAAGAGTCCAGAAGTCGATTCACACAAATATGGCCAACATGGTAATTGATTTTTGACAAAAATTCAAAGGAAGGTCAGTGGAGGAGCAATTAACTTTTCAACAAATGTTGTTGGAACAATTGGTTATCCCTATGCACAAAAATAGAACCTTGACCTAATTAAATTAACTCACATTAACTCAAAGTGGATCATAGATACGAATGTAAAATGTAAAACTATAAAACTTTTGGGAAAAATGGAGAAAATGTTCATAACTTTGAGTTAGGCAAAAGCACAATCCACAAAAGATATTAATAAACTGGACTTGAACAAAATTAAAAACTTTGTGGGGGAAAAAAACTGTTGAGAAGGAAAAGACAAGCTATAATCTGGAAGAAAATATGGCGAGTCACATATCCAACAAAGGACTTGTATCCAAGATCTATAAAGAACTCTTAAATTCAATAGTAAGAAAGGAAACAATATAATTTTTTAAAAGGTCCAAAAGATTTAAGGATACATTTCACCATAGAAAGGAACAAACGCAAAAACTGATAGTACAAAGATTTGGCAACTGGAGTTCTCATACATCACTGGTGGGGGTGCAAAATGGCACGGTCCCTGGGAAAACAGTTTAGCCATTTCTTATAAATTTAACCACATACTGATCATATGACTGAGCATTTCCCGAACTAGGTATTCACCCTAGAAAAATAAAATCTTATGTCCACACAAAAATCTGTTCACGTGTGTTTATGGCTGCTCTATTCATAATTGCCAAAAACAGAAAAAAAAATGTCCTTCAGTGGGTGGATTCCTCACACTGTATAGTAGTCCCTCCTTATCTGCCATTTCCATTTCCATGTTTTCAGTTCCTTGGTTCAAAAATATTATACGGAAAATTCCAGAAATAAACAATTCATAAGTTTTAAATTGTGCACCATTCCGAGTAGCATGATGAAATCTTGTGCTGTTTTGCTCCTTCCCACCTGGGACATGGATCATCCCTTGTCCAGCATATCCACACTGTGGACGCTACCCATCCTTAGTCACTTGGTAGCCGTCTTGGTGTCAGATTGACTGCCCCATTAACAGTGCTTGTGTTCAAGTCACTGTTATTTTACCTCATAATGGCCCCAAGATGCAAGAGTAGTCATGCTGGCAATTCAGACATACCAAAGAGAGCTGTAAAGTGCTTCCTGTAAATGAAAAGGTGAACGTTCTTGACTTAGTAAAGAAAGGAAAAAATCATATGCTGAGGCTGCTAAGAGCTACCTATAGTAAGAAAGAATCTTCTATCCATGAGATTGTGAAGAGTTTGTTGTAATTGTTCTATTTTATCAGTTACTGTTGTTAATCTCTTACTGTGCCTAATTTATAAATTAAACTTTATCATAGGTATTATGTATAGGAAAAAACATAGTGTTCTATCCGAGGTTTAAGGCATCCATGGGGGTCTTGGAATGCGTCCCCTATGGGACTCCTGCCAGGCACAAAGGGGATGGATCTGCTGATGCGTGCAACGTCTCTCGTAAATCATAAAAGCCTTTTGCTGGATAAAAGAAGCCAATCTTGCAAGTCCCTGTAATGATTCCATTTATATGACGTTCTGGGAAAGCCTTAGCGACAGGTACAGAAAACAGATCTGTCGTAGGGGGATTTGGGGTGGGGGAAATGTTTGACTACAAGGGAGTGACGCGAGAGAGTTTTCTGGGTGGTGGCACTGCCTGTACCCTGACTGTGATGGTGGTACATGAATCAGTACATCCGTTAAAGCTCAGAGAACCATGCAAAGGTAGGGCACTTTTACTGTAGACAAATTGTAAAGTAATTTTTAAAAAACTTTAAACAATGGTGCGGCTCCATATTCTATTTCTGTCGCTTTCACTGTGGCTGCTTGCTCAGCCCAAACTGGAAGTCTGTGACTTTGTTATGCCCCACACAGCCCAGTTCTGCCCCGTAAAGGGCATCCAGATGTGTACTGTCTGGGCACTGTTGTGGCCCAGTGTGTGTGGCTACCATGCGTGAGCACCAGGGGGATGCTGTGCGTACCTCAGGGCACAGCAGTCACAAGCAGGCACGTCAGAAAGATCGTCTACTGCACTTGAGTTAGAAACCACACTGAAAAAGGATGAACTGAGATCACAGAAGCCTTTGCTCTGATCTTATGCTTATCAATGACTTCTCCCCATGGTAAGGTTGCCAAATTTAGCAAACAAAATTACAGGATCCCCTATTAAATTTGAGCTTCAGATAAACAACAGATAGTTTTTTGTATACATATGTGTCCCAAATATGCATAGTCCTGTATTTTATTTGGTAAACCTAGCCCACGAGCCTGGGTTTATAAATAGTAAATAAAGTTTCCTTTCTCCATGGTCCTTATTAGTCCTTTGGGACTGATTTCAGCCATGTCCACCTGCTCATTCATGTATTCATTCATTTGTTCACTCTCTGTATAAGTGTATTGAGTGCCTACTGTACATCAAACCTCTGAGCAATAATAGGCCCAGTCCCCAAGATCAAATAGCTGAAATCTGGACCATCACCGATTCTGGCCACCAGATTCCCCTGAGCACCCAAAACCTGAGCCACCTTTTGGTTTTCTTCTTCTATTTAAGATAAAATTCACCTAGCATGGGTTAGAAGGGTCCTGGGCAGAAGGGGTGCTTCCAGTAGGATGGAGATCCAGCCAGTTGGGCCCAGCCTAGCCTGCTCGCCACAGCCCACCCACCCCGTGAGAAGGAGCCCTCGCAGCTCTGATGGATGGTGAGGAAGCAGTGTGGAGCTGGCTGCAGAGCACGTCTCCATTAGGGAGCCTCCCTCCAACGGGCCCTTCGGCTCTGAGCTTGCCCATTAATCACCCCAAGGTAAAGCAGGGCTGGCCGAGAAAATGCACTTCTCCTCCTCCCCGTGAGTCTGGGTCCCCAGACAGCCCCAGGCCAAATGGAACATGCGGAGCCCCCACTGCCTTCATGCTTCTCTAGGGTTCCCTACCCTGGCTGGCACCCTTGTTCTCGGTTATAGAAGGCAGAGAGTGTCGTGTTGCTCAGGGTCCATCCTGACCCCCTGAGCCGCCAGTTACCACTAGAAGCAGACCAATGCCAGGACCCACTTCTCAGAGCCCCCCCCAAAACTGGGGACATCCATTTCGTTATCCAACGCTGTATGGCTAGCATCCTGCCCCACGGTGCAGGCCCACTGAGTGTGAGAGTAAGAGTTGGCAAAAGAAGTGTGAACTCAATGATCTTTTGCTACAACTCTTTTGTGGATTGTGCTTTTGCCTAACTCAAAGTTATGAACATTTTCTCCATTTTTCCCAAAAGTTTTATAGTTTTACATTTTACATTCATATTCATACTTTACTAAAACTGGTTAGATGGCCTGTTATTATCAATTCATAGAATTCCTCGAATGTCAGAGTGGGACCGGCCCACACAAGGGAAGCTGGCAATTATAGGGAGGAAGAGATGTAAATAGATAAACAGACGCATGGGTAGTCAGATGCACGGGTGGATGAACAGATAGGTGGGTAATAGATTTCATTTCCCATGAACAGCTTAGAAGCCCAAATATGAGAGGTGCCTAAATGTACTGTGTCTTTTTGTCTTCTACAATTGATTTTTATGCTTTGGAAGAAGTGGACCAGTTGGTTTGACTTTAATTTCTAATTATTTTTTTCTATCTAGTCATCGTGAATCAAACAGCATGATGGGACACCCCATGGATATCTAAATTAAAAAAGTAATGGCAACCTATATTTTAATGCCATCAAAAATTCTTGCAAGCGTTTCCAGTTGTAAGATCCTTATCATCACCATGACGCTAGAATTTATCTGGTGCTTCACACTCGTGTCTTTGACTATGTTTTTAAATAAGACTGACTTCATTTCTACATATCTGATATCTCTGAATAGTTTGCTAATATGATCTCACAATAATTATTTCACTCTTTTAACTGATACTACATTGGAACACTGGAAAGACACATAGCAGAACTGAAACCTCAAAAGTTGCTGCCATTTCACAGCCAGTATTTGGGACTAACTTCATAGGAAGTTCATGCCACGTGGATGAGAGATATCTTCTGCTGGTGGGTCCTCTCTTAAGAGGAAATGATGCAAACTTCCCTCAGCAATTCACTCATTCCAAAGTAGTTGCACTTGTTCTCTCTCCCGACCCTCATATTTACTAGGCATGTAACAGGCCAGCTCACCTCGCTGTGACTCCCCACGTGGCTTCAAATCGTCCATTCCTTGTGTCCTCTACCCCTTCCCAGAAGGGGGTGGAGACATAGGCCATCACTGTGGGTCCCTCTGTGGAATGAGTGTGTTTGGAGCCTCTGACTGGGCCTCTGAAATTAGCAATAATTTTTGACTCAGGCATGGTTGGTGCTGGGAAAAAGAATTGCCGTTTGTTCCCAGGCCAGGGACTGGGTTCTATGCTGCTCGTTTCGGAGTGTTATCTGGACTTAGGAGTATAGACCCACTAGGGTATAAATACGAAGGGCTTTTAGTTTCCCCACTAACTGCCCCCGACTGCATTCCGTGGGCAGAAGGACAGATTGCTGGAAAGGGGACAGGCTGGCAGTGCAGCCATTTCTGTGGCGCTCACAGCAATAGCTCCGCCAGGTCCCGGCGGAGTGGATGAGAGCCGGGGGGCAGGAGAGCGATGCAGACAGCCCGGATGGGAGCTTTATGGCACTCCACAGTTTGGGGCATTTTCTGACATCAACTTTGGAAATGCTACCAAATGACCAGAGCCCTTCACCGTTGTTCACTCAGGAGACACGTTCCAAAGTAATTGCCGCTCACGTGCTGGGCCCTTCATATATCTCTAATCTCCAGAGCAACTATGCAAAGTGGCAACCCTATTTTTAAAATAAGAGAATTGAGACTCGGGGACAAAGAGCACAGCCAAAGCCAAACCGAGGTGTGCCTGATATGTAAGCTGGTACAGGACCCTTGCTACGCTCCGCTGCCTGTGCTCTGGCGGCTGCATCCGCCCCGTCCTGGGAGCACACGGCTGCCGCCTGACTCCAAGCAGAGGAAGCCGTTCTGGAATCCTGCCACTCCACACATCCACTTCTGCAACAGAAAATTAAGGCTGCTGGCTCCCCACTTCCCCAAGAAGGGGTGTTCCTGTTTCCAAGGAGTGTCACAGAGTCCCCGGACTCTGGGTGACCAGACACTCGCTCAGGTCCATTCTAATTTGGCATGGGTTGGCGTGGGAACGGCATCGGCACTCCCAGGCAGGCCGTTTAAAGGGGAGTGAAAGGCGTGCACTCCTGCTGAAGCAGCCTGCCAACTTAGCAGACAGGGGAAGGAGACGAAATCTTTGGCCAGAGTCCCTGCAGGGGTCAGTAATGCAGATATCACACTCACCCACTGGAGGGAGGGAACACAGGCAAATAGAGGTCCCTGAAGAAACCATTTCAGCTTGGCCCCTTGACTGTTCACTCCACTGCCCAGGGGCCAATATGTAGGATGCTCATTTTCATAGGTATACCGTATATATGTATCTGTATATGCAAGTATATATAAATAGTATGAATTTCAACAGCATTACTGGGGTCACTTAACCGTAAGAACTCGGCAATGGACAATGAGAGAGAGAAAGTTCATGGGACACATACAATACCACAAGCCAGTTCACATGATAGGCATGTCCCCAAGCGGGCAGTGACGGAGACAGGAATTTGTTCCTCAGCTCCTCCAGGCCGCACATAGTGTGAACGTCTTGCCACACTGAGTGTGAGTCAAAAGCGTAAAGGGTTTTCATCCAGCGTCGCCTGGGAACGTTAGCTAGCTTTGCTCCCTGGCCCTCTGCAAAGAAGCAGCGACCTCTTCTGGCCTGGAGGACTGCTGGCGGGTGTGACCCCGGGGGGCTGTAAGCAGACTGCGGAAGTTCTCTGCCATGTGAGCTCACTTGGAAATCTAACCCTGTAAGATGCACCTCCACCCTCCCAAAACGGCAGGCAGGCTGTCTCCGTGTGCCCAACCCCCCCCTCGCCTCCCCCACGCGTCCTTAGACCAGCCCTCGGAGGTGGTCAGGCCCTCGCTTCACCAGGGGGCCTCCCCTTTGCCATTTCTTTCAGTCCTCGCAACCCTCTTCTGAGGTCGGAGTGTCCCTCCTGTCCCACGGGTGAGGGTACCGGGTAGTGGTGGTGGGAGGTGCGAGTGGTTTGTCCAAGCTCACAGAGCCGCCTTAGCCAGGACTTCTGGGGGTGAACGTGCTTCCCATTGCGTCAGAACTCCCACCCCCATGCCTGTAAAGCAGCAAACAGAGTGCCTATATAAAAATTTTCAGCTTCACTGCATTTGGCAATTATCTGGTTAATTTGATCAACACAGCTCTAAGTACCTTACTGGGATATTACACATTTATGGCTTTTTCTGCCCCTAATATTATTTACTCCTCTGTCCTCTGCATGCGTGCTGCCCGGGAAGCCGTTAGCTGTCAAACTGCCCCTTTCCCCCTTGTGGATGATAAGAATTCAACTTTTATTTGGAGCAAAAGTTCCCAGGGGATCACATGACCCAATAACAAAAGACTATGATTTCTTATTGGTTTAATAGCGTCTATTTTGTAATTCTGAATGTACTCTGTTTTAATTGGATTTGTTAAAGGAACAAAAGGGAATAGGTGCCTTACAATTAAAATAAAATACTAAGATTACCAGTTTAACAGACTAGAAATTCCTTGTTCATGTGGTTGAAACACACAAACCAAGCTCAATACAAGCAAAAGCCAAAGAAACAAAGAACCAAACGTGGACCCAGCACCCTGAAACCCCACGAGGTGAGCGTCAGTTGGGTTTCAGATGATGTATTTTAAGCGCCAGTATTGAGAGACAGACATTATTTCACTTTCTCCGTTCAGATAAGGAAACTGAGGCACAGAGGAGCAGCATGGCAGGGCGGAGCGCAGTCCTCAAGTCCTGCCATCGACTTGAGGAGTACGTTCCAGTGTGTTCCATGAAGGGTTCCTCTTTGCAAGACCCAGCTCAGCCTAGGACTTTACCGCTTCTGAGTGGGTTCCAGTGTTCAGGATAACTTGCAGAAGGAGTTTACCACCAGACTTCTCAGAAGACGGATTGTTATCCAAACCCCACTGCAGCTAGCAGTAATCAGGTTTGGGCTGCTGAAGTTACGTTCATGGGCTCAACTCTGCTGGATGAACAAGCATTCCCATTTCCGTTTCCTTAAAGGGGTGACTGGTTGGGAGAAGGCAAGCAGTTCACAACTGGTCTCTGCCTGCTTGTAGAGCAGCAAAACTGTTCCAGGAGACCCAGACCCTGGAGGGAGAATCCAGCACGATCCCAAAGCCCTGCTGACTCACACACCTCCTTTCCCAAGCTAGGCCGCGGCCTGTGGCACCAAAGGACTCCCCACTGTGCCCCCAGCTAGCCGCCCTTCCTGGCTGGGGCTCAGGGCAGCTTCCTCCTTCCCTAAATAACACATTAGCTCATGTCTAGGGTTTGTAAATACAGCACACTGGGAGAACAGGCATTTCCAAAGTTGCTTACTCAAAGGAGGGGAGGGAAAAAAATTGGAGTTCGAGCCGTTGTAGTTTGGCAAAGTTAAATCGATAAATGCAGGGCCACCACCAGAGCAAAACTTACCCTGTTAGTCCCGGTTTCTGCTCCTCAACTGTGAAACTTTGTCACCAGGCAACAAGGGACTCTGGACCTGGAACTAATTAGCATAATCTTGACACCAGCCTAGGAAGCGAAAGGACACAGGCAGAAAAGGTCTCCAAGACACACAGATGCCTGTCAGGCCCAGCCTGTCCCCCACAGAGGGCACCCCCA
This sequence comes from Indri indri, assembly GCA_004363605.1. NCBI lineage: Eukaryota > Metazoa > Chordata > Mammalia > Primates > Indriidae > Indri > Indri indri. The sequence goes on from RJWJ010005766.1 coordinate 50,073, forward strand.
GGCCCAGAACCTGCAATTCCTGTAGCTGCGCTTTGTCCGCGGGTTCAGCCAGAGGATTAGAGGATCGATGGGGAGGCAGCTGGCTTTCCAGGGCAACTGCCTTCGGGAGGGAAGAAGCCACACATTTCCCTTTGAAGGGACACACATTTTACTTCAGTAGTCTTCAGTCCCGTGAAATATCACTCCACTTCCTTCTAATTTGTCCATGTATTTTTCTGCTCTTTGGTTTCTGAGAGCAGTGTCTTTTGTATGTTTATTCATTTGAATTTAACTATCTCTTGCTGTTTTGTTTCTTTGCACCCTTTTTACACTATTAAATCAGGGCAACTATAATATTCGTAAAATCGTACAATTCCGTAGTCACTTTTTTCCTCAATTTATAGTATGCCATTAAATGCTGATGTGTAGTTTCTAAAATCTACATCTTGAATGAGTGCACAATACTTAAGTCTCCTGGACTTTGCTTTTCCTGTTGTTTCCAATTCGGCACTATCGTGAATAAGGCTGCGATGAATATATTTGTGCATTTATGGTCTTTTTCTCACTGTTTTTTCCTTATGATAAATTTGCAGAAATTGATAAAATGAGTAAAACAAGCTAAGTGCTAAAATTATTATGCAAAGGGTAAAACATGGTAGAAAAATTAGAAAATACGTATGTAGAGATAAAAATGCTTTAAATTTCTCTACCCAGACATGAATTAGAAAATAAATACAATAATTGTCAAATAAATAAAATAAGTAATTTTAAATCCAAAATTAATCTAAACAATAAAAAGTTTGGAATGTACAAAAAAGCAAAATGAAATAACTTCAATTTAGAAATAAAAATAAGACAAATAATTAAGGGAGAATTAACTATAAAAGTTTGAATACATGAACACCACCACTATTTTTACTATCATTTAGATAGTAAATGGATTTAAATGAACTAGTGAGTGAAGATAACTAGAAAATTAAAAATTCCCCAAAACTTCAGTACCCGGATATTTCCAATTAGAATGTATATAAAAATACATAATTTAAATTAGAAAATAAGGTAAAAGCGTAAAACACGTAAGCAAAAATAAAATTAATATTTTAAAGAAGAAAAAATACAAGAAGATAAATACACTTTAAAATGTAAATAAGTAAAACCTAACAAAAATTAAAACCACTTGTGATTTTGGCATCTAGAGGTAACTCTATATTGTATAAACTTCCAGACTTTTCATATGGCATGGTTATGCTCTAACAATGTAAATTTATGAATGCTCATTTTTTAACTAAATGCCTCCAAATATATATCAATTACTAGTTTGTCAGGTATCTGGCTTTTAATCCGATCAGGATGAAGATTTTGTTGTTTGTTTGCATGTGTTTTATTTTCCTCTGCAGAGGAAAGAGCCTGGTGTTCTGGGTCAGGGCCCCTGGCCAGGGTCTGGTCCTGGCAGGCGCTCTCAACAGCCCAGTGTTTCAGGTCTTACCAGCACCTGCTCTGGGCCAGACCTCGGGTGGGCCCCAGCAGTACCCTTCTCACTCCCTCGCCCCTGCGTCCGTTCCCTCATCTGTAATCGGAGGTAATGGCTGCTTCACTGGGTCTTTGTAAAAATTAGACAACAGGTAAAAGTCTTTGCAATCTGTAATGGGCTAGACAGTTATTAGGTGTTATTATTATTGGGTCTAGAACTGTGTGCAAGATTTCTACGTGTTAGGGAAATGAAGAAAGGAAATTATAGAAAGCGTCACTACCCTGTTAGCCCCAGGGGAAGCCTCTGGCTTGAAGGAGTGTCTGTCTCCTCATGCATGTCTGTGGACCTGTTGCCTAGACCTGAAATCCAGAGTGTGGGCTAAGCCACGTTTACTTCTGAGAGAAAAAAAGTGGGGAGTGTGTTTGGCTTCTCACTGGCAGGCCCTGCTCATGCCACACTCTGTCCCCGGGCATTGCCCAGCTCACGTGTTCTCTTCTCAGGGAGCCCCCAGGCAAAGGCTGTGCAAAGCGATGGTTGCCCTGTCCTGAGAAGTAGCCCAAACCCATTAGCAGGCATGTGCTTCCAGTTTGCCAAGATGGGTGAGTTTTCCTCTTATTGCGGTTGTGTTTTCCTGAGGCCTCTTAGCTCAAGAACGAAACCCCTCAGTTACTCACTAGCCTGTTTCACCACGTCCTCATAACTGTTTTGCAAATAGGCAACACGATGCAAGAGAATTTGGAGGGGCAGTGGGATTTTGAGAGGTGTCTGCTTTCGCTCAGGGGCCCAGGTTAACCTGGGGGCCCTCCTTGGACATCCGCCAGTTTAGTGTTAGACCTAGCCTCCTAGTCCCAGAGGTGAGGAAGAGGATGGGCACAGACCTTCAGACTCCTTCCTGGGCTGACAGGGTGCAGCTTCCATCCAGATGGGTCCCTCAGCAGAGACCTTTTGTTCTGGGGGCTAATCCCCTACCTCTGAAGGCCCAACTCTAGGCTTCTCTGCCGGCCCATCTAGGGGAGGCGGGAGCTCCTGGGAGGTGCCTTCGGCTCCCTCCTCGCAGCCCACTCTGGGGGCCTGGCTTCCGGGTGGAGTGGAGCTGGTTAGGTGGAAGGGCAGCGGCACTGTGGAGCTCGGGGTAGGGAAGGCCCTAGGGCCACAAGCAGTAGCATTCAAGCTTATAAAGCACATCTAGGGGGTGAAGGACAGAGATTTGGTTAAAAATGAAGCAGCATGGATAAAACTTACCCCTCAAAATAAGGCAGAATTTGAACTAAGTCTAGCTGATGACCATGCACAAAGTTTGGATTTGGAGATAACTTCCCATCTTTGGAAGTAATCTGTCAGAGGCTAGTCAACTGCTCTGGGGCGGCGAGGGGCTGGAGGGTTGACATGATATCTTCTGTGGGCTCACCCATGCTAGTCCAGGTGGGTGGGCTGGGTAACCTCCCATGTCCTCACTGGCTTCGTTTGAATTCTGTTCTTCTCCACTCAACTCCCAGCTGCTCAGGGGCCTGGACTTCTGCCCTGGAGCTCAGTGCAGCCCCCAGCAAGCCATAAGGAACTCCTCACAATTGTTACCTGCTGGGCTGATAAGCAGGTGATCCCGTTTACAGGTTGTACAGTCATTCTGAGACAACCCAGGAGGGCCCCGGCAGAGCGGAGCAGGTCTTGCCCAGAAGCAGGTCCCCGCTCTGCTGCCACTCTTCTTCTTCCCGGAGTGGACGAGAACCACCCCTGCTCTTGAACAGCATCCACACCCATGAGGACCATGCCTACTGAGGGAGCCCCATGCCCACAGCCGTGCCAGCCTTTTCCAGACCTGTGGTCACACTAGCTCTTCCCATGCTCCTGCGTGGCAGGTGTGGTCAGCGTGTTGCAAAGATGAGATAACAGTTTAGAGAGGGTTGGGGTCTTGCCTAGGGGTCCCCCATTAAGTGGTGGAGGTGGAATTTGGATCCAGGTGTCCTGACTCCAAAACCAGAGCTCTTTCCCACACTGCCTCCCCCAAACCCCAGGAGGGCTTCAGAAAGCCAAGAGTCACCTCTAGCATCTCGTTTAATCTAAACCTTGCACGATAATGGCAGGCGATGCAAGATGCAGTTCACCAACTCTTAAGGAAACACTTTTAAGTAGTCACCAGATATGTACAATATTCACACAGACCATTTCTAGAGTTCTGTAATTGCCTTCAGATTAATATGATTTTAAAACAATATTTTAATATTTTAAAAAATAGAACTCACCTTTGGTTAGGTGTCTCGGCACTGCTGGAAGGTAATGGCGTCTTCTCCGATGGTACCAGAAATGATGGATCTTCCTTGGAGCTCATAGCTGATGAAATGAAGAAAGGGTTGGTGAAATGCCTTTTTCTTCTGCACACCATTCTACCTGATGGCAACATCACAAATGACCATGGGCAAAATTCTAGAACCCTTTCTGAAAGGGAAGATGGCAGAAGCTGCATCTCATTTCCTGGACCCTAACGGCACATTTAGCTTCCTCTTCTTGCTGCCCTGTCAACTTCTAAACCAGGGCAGCCAGGTTAGCAGGCTTTGGCCTGCCAGCTGCACATGCTCATGGTTCTGAAGGTTCGGCATGGATCCTTTTCAAGGTGACGACCTTCACTGTCTCCAGCCTGGGCTCTGCCCTTGTTAACAGCCTTAAGAGCAGCCTGTGCTCCAGAACTGGGCTGGGTGGTGGATCACAGAGCGGGAGAACCAAATCTTCACTTGAGTGATTGCAAACTAAAGTAATAAATCTGACCATGTTTTCCCTCTGTTATTGTTTACCTGGATAAAATGGCCCACATTGATGACTTCTCTATTAGGGAGGAAGAAGGGAATCCCAGCCTGGAGGTTGCTTTCTGCTTATGGAAAATCTGCTGAGTAAAGACTTGAGTGCAGAGGACTGGGGAGCCCAGGACAGGCGACGTGATGGTGGGCCTGTGATGGGAAGATGGAGAGGTGGCGTCCCCATTGGGCACTTGGGCAGCCAGGCCTTGTCTAGACGGGGACCTGAGGGATCCTGGTGCAGTCCATGAAGGTGGGGCAGGATGTCCGTGGGGGACGGGTCTGTGAGCCCCTGAACAGGGCTGTGACAAAGGGGACGGATGGAGTGAGGGGACATAATTTGACTAGGTGTGTTGGAACATCTTGAACAAGGACCTGGTCTTGTTAGTAGACAGAGTGGGGAAGAAAACAGAGCTGGGAAAGGAACCGAGGGACACTGTGGAGGCTGAGGAAGTGGGCTTCGCACGTGAATCCCTGCTGAACGTAAGGGACGTTTCAGGTGGAGAGGGAGGGCCCTTCCCCATGCCCTCCGCAACATCGCATTTTGTCATACTTTGAAACTCCTTTCTTCCAGTGTGGTCAACAGTGGTACCTCATTGGCTCTATTTGTGTATCTTAATTGTGCAAGTGTAAATGGTACCGCCTTTTAAGAGAACAGTTCAACCAAAGGTAGTGAAATTAGAAATGCTCACACTTTTTAACCCAGTAGTAGCAGGCTAGAAATCTCTCTCATGGATAAGTCACTGAAGTACCCAGAGGTGTGTGTCCACAGATGATCACCCAAACATGGGCTGTGAGGACAAAGTGGCAAGTCAGTCTGTCATGATCCACCCACGCAGTGGCATCCTGTGACTCCAGAAACAGGATGTGATAGAGCAACATGAGCCGGTCCCCAGAAGTGCCATGAAGCAAGTGAGGCCGGGTGGAGACCTGAGCGTACGGTGTAATCCCATGTATGACCAGATGTAGGCGTATAGGCGGGCATATGGGTAAAGTTTTCCAGAATGACACACTAGAAACTGTTGATGGTGGATAATTCTCGAGCCGGAGCAGTAGTTTGGAGACTCTTGTACCGCGTGGCCTTCCATAGTGTTTGCATTTTTTTCACCATGTATGTATAGGATACCCTCATGCCAAAAGAGGGCAGGGGTTGGGCAAGGAAGGCCAGTGTGGCTGTGGGAATCCAGTGTGGGTTGTGAGGGAGGCCCTGACCCTGTGGCTGCATGTCCCTTGAGACTTCTTGTTCTGGAGTCGCACAGGAAGGACAGTGCTGCAAGAGCCTAACTCAGCAGGGCAGAGTCGGGTGAGAAGAGCTGGGTGCTAGTCTCCTCTCACTGGCCACGAGAGTGGCTGTGGCTTTCCTGGATGCCCTGGCCCCATAAGGGCCAGGAGGACCCCACATCTCCCTGGTTCATGTTCATGCCTTGGGAAGTTTGGTCACCATCATGGTTTTCTGTCCCACAGGAGATACCCCGGATCCGACAAGACAATGCTGCAGAAGTGGCAGGTACAGTGGCTCCTGCAGAGGGAAACCCTCTGGGAATGTAAACCAGAAAGTAGCTCAGCCCCCGCTGTGCAGAGAAGTATGCAGATTATCCAGGAAGGGAGCTTCTTTTTGTTTGTTCAGTTTACCCAATGTCCCAGCATTTCCCTGAGAGGGTCTCGGTGGGGGATGGCAGATTGGAGCATTGCAGTCAGAGCTGGGGAGTGAGTGTGGGGGGGGGGGCACACGTATGCTGTGGCTGCCTCCAAGTGTGCACGCACACGCCCCGTCCCTGCAGATACACGAACATTCATCCCTTCTTGTTCCTGGGAAGACACAGGTGGCTTCCAGCCTGCATGGGTTGACATTCAGCCCAGGGTTCTCATGAAAGGAAGGGACTCCAGGTGGACCAGTTGTAGAGATTGTAGGACAACAAGAAAGTAGCTCTTGGTCACTCATGTCCAAAATCCTCTCCCTGGGAGCAGACCAAGGAAAGGAGAGACCCTGAGGAGCAGCTCCCACGTCAGCGATGATGGCTTATTCCCCAGGCGGCCTTGGTGAATTGTTCCCAACACTGTTCATCTTAAGACGAGGGCCCTGGAGAGTGTTATCCCAACAGGGACAAGGACAAGGCAGCTCCCCAAGTCCCAGAGGAAGACAGAGCATTCAGCCCGTGAGAAGGGCCCCTTTCTCTGTGACTAGCATGTCCCCTCAGCTTATTTTTCTAACCAGCAAAGGGTTAGCAGTGAGTTTACCTACAGATTTTGTGCTATTAATTTTTAGCAACATTCGAGTATGAATTCAACAGTTAACACAAAAGAATGCTTTATCCTTGGCTTTGGATCGCTGAGCCTTATTTTATTTTCTGGCCGACTTTGCTTCCTGAACATACTCACTTCATTCAGTTCAGACTGAAATGAGCGCGTGACTCCCTGAGTTGGCGCTGGCTAAGGCAGACAAGCAGGGATGCTTGGGGACGCGCAGGCAATGCCTGTCCTCACCGTGAGAGCCAGGGGCTCCTGCTGAGGGTGAGACCCCGAGGCCTCAGGAGAATGTCAAACATGTTTGGGCTCTCCCCTCTTTGTCTCTTGTGGCAGAAAAGGGACATCAGCAATTTTGAGTATCTCATGTACCTCAACACTGTGGCTGGGAGGACCTACAATGACTGCATGCAGTACCCGGTGTTCCCCTGGGTCCTTGCGGACTACACCTCGGAGGTAAGGCACCACCCAGAGACCGTGGCGGTCCCGACGCCCTCTCACCCCATGACCGGAGCACGCAAAATCGGTGCGCAGAGCCTCAGCTGGGAGGTTCAGTTCCCTGAACCTGGGTACCTGGGCCTGACGGCTGCTCGTGCTTGAATCTCTGGGCCCTGCGGCGGCCTTCGGAGTCCAGCTGCCCGGGGTCCTGCCTTAGCTCCACCACTGTGGCGTGATCCAGATGAGCAGAGTTGCTAAAATGAGCCCCAGAGGGCTTCCGGCTTACTCTCTACAGTGAAGGCAGCTGACCCCATCTGCTAAGACGCCGCCATAGCCAACACTGGGGCAGAGCTGCAGTCACAGTGAGCTGGGCTGGGGAATTTGTTCCTAGAATCAACATGTGCAGGGAGAGAGAGGGAGAGGGAGGGAGAGAGAGAGAAAAAAGGAGAGGGAAGGAGAAAGAGATAGAAATATAGAGAAAACAAGCCACTCACCCCATAACTTGACTTCAGTAACCCAGAGGATGGCAGCTGGGCTTCCCCTAGGATCTGGACTAAGACATGTAGCTGTAGTGACAGGGGAGGCTGGTGGCAAGAGGGCAGGACCAGAAGACTCATCTCTTTGGCCTCCACCCCTGGACGTCAGCAGGCAACGGAAGGAGGAGGAGGAAAGCCACACAGCTGGGCCACGGTGACGTCCGTGTGTAAGGGACGGAAGGTGGCTGGGTCACTTGTTCAGACGAGCTGGTCGGTCCTGCCTAGGGCTGCCGGGATGGCAGAACCCTAGGACTTGGGAGAGGAAGACTGGCTCTTTTGTGATCTTCCATCCCCACTGAAGATGTTGAATGTGGCCAAACTTGTCTCACCGCCACATGCCGCTGCTTGTGGCACTCCAGGTCCATCCAAGGCAGAGGCATTTCAAACACAAAACTTACATGTTGCAAAGTGGTGGTTTACAAGCCTTTTTTCTTTAGCCCATACCATGTATTTAAAATTTTTATTATTTATCAACATTTAAAAATTGGGAGATTTCTCCTAAAAGAATCTGGGTTTCCAGTATCTTTTGGAAAATCAGGCCAACTGGCAACTAGGAAGCACTCTGACCTGGCGAGGTTGCTGGGGCTGAGTGTGGGTCTCCACATGTCCCCTCCCTCCTGCCCTGGGGTCTTAGGAGGAGATGCCTCACGCCTCACTCTCCCGGCTTCTGCAGGCATTTGAGATGCTCCCTCAGTGGAGATGCTACTAAAAGAAAGAGGGCTACACAGAAACACCTCCTCCTGCAAAGAAATGCAAACTCTGGGAATATGCAGCTCCTCCGCTAAGGTGCAGAACATTTCTGCCAAAAGAACTGTCTCTGAGGTGTCAACAGAAAAGAAGCCAAACTCTGTAAAATAATTTAAACAGGTTTATTCTGAGCCAAATTTGAGGACCATGACTCAGAGCCATGCCCAAGAAGCCTTGAGCAAGTGGACTGGCTGTGGCTGGGTTACAGTTTGGTTTTATATATTTCAGGGAGACAGGGGTTACAGGTAAAGTCATAAATCAATACATGGAAGGTCTACATTGGTTTGGTCTGAAAGGTGGGACATCTCAAAGCGGAGACTTGTTAGTTATAGGGGGGACTTAAAGATTCTTTGACTTACAATTTTTTTTAAAAAAATGAAACTTTGTGTAAAGACTTGGAATGTTTTAAGTTAAGATAAGGAAGTCTGTTAATCAAAGACAGCTACTGGCCATGTGTTTGTTGTGCAAATTGAGGATCTGCAGGTTTGTCGTGCACAGCCTTAGGCCTGTCAATGGGTTACAAAGGATGTCCCCAAGAATAGAGGGGGCATGATGAGGCAGGTCCCTCCTCATGGCTGGCAATTCAGTTTTAGGGTACCTCCTTGGCCAGGAGGGGGCCATTTAGTCAGCAGGTAGGGGGAGCCTTAAGATTTTATTTTAGTTCACAGAGGGCACCCGGACCTGAAACTCTTCATGTCTCCTCTGTTGTGTGTTCCCAAGACAGGGGAAGGGGTGATCATTGCATGCTTTCACTGCCCAGAAGGACCTTCAAAAAAATGAAGTAGTTCCTCTCATTTCCGTCCAAACCAGATGACTTCTAATTTCATATAAAATCAGTTTGATTTTAAGCAAGAACCCTGAAATATTGGAGTAAACTACTCTATGAGGGCAACAGCCAAATGCCTTATAGACAACAGCAATTCTTTTGAAAGTCTCTTTTCCGTAAGGGTGGCCATGTTCTGATGGGTCAACTTGGAACAGGTTCAGTGTGAACTCAATCTTCCCCTCCTCCTATTTTCCGTCTCTCCCCTTTTAAGTCTTTCTGGATCACTGGCTTCGGGGCCATAAAACCCCAGCCTGCCAGCTAATCACTGGAAGGGTCAGACCAAATGACAATAAACCAATAACGAGAACCATAAAACTGAAGAGCGTGGCTCTTAGGGCACCAGGGGGTCTGGGGGAGTTAACTTCAGCTGAATATCTGCCTTCTAGACGTTGAACTTGACGAATCCCAAGACTTTCCGGGATCTTTCAAAGCCCATGGGGGCTCAGACCAAGGAAAGGAAGCTGAAATTTATCCAGAGGTTCAAAGAAGTTGAGAAAACTGAAGGTGAGTAGATCCAGCTTGATTTCGTGTGCAGCGCTGCTCATCCGGGTGCGCTGGAATGACAGCTGATAACAACGTAGACGCTAGCCTACAAATGATTGCATCTGAATGGAGAACTTTCTAATTCAGGCTAAGAATCACCTGGGGAGCTTCTAAAAATTACCGATGTCTACACCACACACCTCCCCCTAGAAATTCTGATTTAAATAAATCCGTGGCGGGGCACAGCCCTGGTGATTCTACTGTGAAGCCTGGACAGAAAGGTATCCTGCTAAGGGCCAATGACGCCAGACCTCGGGGGGCAGGCGGTGGCGAGGGAGCTGTTCATTCAGCCCTCCCTGCATGCCCAGTGCAGGCCCACCTGCTTCACATACGCAGTGGCCTGTTTCACAGAGAAGGAAGGTGAAACTCAGAGTTCAAGCAACTCACTCAAGATCGCAGCCTCACAGGGGCAGAGCGCGCACTTGTCTGGCTCTAGAACCTAGTTCTCAAACTCCCTCCATCTGCACGGCACCTTTGCCAGTTTGCCACGTTCACATGCCCCCTGTACTCTTACTGCCTTAATGTTTGTCTTTAGGTCTACTCCCTAAACTTCAAAACCGTATGTTTCTAAATGCTGTTCTTGAGCATGGTATAGCCTGTGTGTCTGATGTATATGAGCACACATGAGGAAGCAGTCCTCAGGCGTGTCCTCTCATTGCAGGAGACATGACCGTCCAGTGCCACTATTATACCCACTACTCCTCAGCCATCATTGTCGCCTCCTACCTGGTCCGGATGCCACCCTTCACCCAGGCCTTCTGTGCTCTGCAGGTGAGCTGCCGCCCCGACACACATGAATACACACACACACACACACACACACACACACACACACAGCTGTATCACACAGACCAAGACCTGGGCTCGAACAAGGAGGGGACCCTTCTGCTAAAAACTCAATTAGTTAGAGTGGGCTTGTTAGCCAGCAATTCCCACTTGACGTGGGCTCCAGGATTCTGGTCCCCAGCAAGTCCTTCATCAGTTACACCTACACATCTGCCCAACAGAGTCTTGCAAAAAAACTACAGAAATAAGGAATGAGATATGAAAAAAATATTAAATACTTGATATAAATAAGATTTAGTGGAAAAGGAAAAGCTGTAAGCTTGGAGACTAGCAAGGCAGGTCAAGATTGGAAAAATAAATATAAGAAAAAACAATGAAAAGACTATGACTCAAGTCATCAGAATGCGTAAATCTGTGCTAAGTACAAACAAAATATTTAAAGACTGAAAGGAACAGCTAACCCAGAAAAAGAAACGAACCGACTTACCACAAACCAACAGACCGTTGCACCAGTTTAGGGTTGCCAGGTTTTTCAAATAAAAGTACAGGATGCCTAGTTTAATTTGAATTCCAGATAAACTGAGATTTTCAGATAAACAATGACTTATACTAAACAAACAAAAAAATGGTTGTTTATCTGAAATTCAAATTTAGCTGGGCCTCCTCTATTTTACCTGGCCAGCCCGACTCCAGTGTGGGTGGTGTCCAGGGCATGTGGGATTTCTGGGCAGAGTCCCTCATGGGCAGCGTTGTGAGGGTGCCAAGAAGCTCTTTTCTCCTATTTCCCTCTCAATCCCATCACTGGGATCCTGCTTCCAAGAGACCCCTTATCCCAGGGAAACAGCTTTTCAATGGGGAGAACCCTCGGGTAGCCCAGCTGGCTCAGCCGACTCTGCAAAGTGAATATAGCACAGGGTCCGAGTTCATAGGCTGACCCGATCCAGACCCCGCAGTGGCCCTGGGGCGAGGAAGGCATGGGCCACAGTAGGCAACAGACCACTGAACACACAGGGACTTGCTCCGATACCTCAGCTTCATCTCGCAAAGGCATGAGTGTCCCAGGAGTTGTGTGTTGTGGTCTGACCTCACCAGCAAGGTCACTCTTTGTGGTCACTCAGGGGACCTTGACCAAAGGCCACCCTTGGTCTGCACTAAAGCCAGCTCCTGAGCCCTGGGCAGCAGTGAATAGGCAAAGTCAAGGTGCTTTCTCCAAATAAGTAGCAAAGACCCTCCTGTCTTCTGTTTCTTGGCACAGCCTTCTCTCTCCTTGACGGCACAGCTCGTCTAGACATTGCATAACCCCCTCTCCCTGGAAATTCGCTCAAAAATAATAAGTGTGCTTCCCCTGAGCCTTTCTCAGGCAACAAGCATTTTAAGTAAGTTTGGTTTGGAGAACAAATGGTCCCAGAGCTGTACCCCATGCCAGGAATCCCATCCAGATGTTGCTCATTAACCCACAAGAAATGATGATCACTGTTGATGATAGTGATGGATTCCGTTACTGGTTTCCATCCAGGGAGTTGAAGTGTTCGGGACGCTTTCAGTGATTCCCTTTGCCCTCTCAGTCGGATGCATTAAAGCTGCCAGCCCTGGCTCTACCTGTTGCTCAGGGTCTTCTCACACTGGGAGGAGGCGGAGGGAAACAGAAACAGCCTGGACTGTGAGCTTTACATCCCAGCTCTGCCACTTGGTGATGCAAAATCTTCTGCAAGTTATTTTACCTCTGGAAATGAGGGTTAATTATGCACATCTCACTGGGCTGCTGAGACGATTAAATGAGGAAACGTGGAGAAAGGCCCCCAGCTCGGGGCCTGACACTACATAGGTGATTAATCACTATTAGTTCCTTTCTTCCCTCCTCAATCAGCCAGATCTAATCTCAGCAGGCCTGAGCTTGTTCAAGCCAGTCTCCTCTGCTTTAAGCTAATTTCGGGCAGTCTGGATGGCATCAAAGTATTCTAATGTCACATGAGCCAGACTACACAGGTGTGCTGTGAACCCACAGGGATATTTGGGTTATGGCCACCTTGAAGTTTATCACTAGTTGGAGTTCATTTTAGCCAGTTTGGTCCACTGGTGACCAGGCAAAACTAGTTTGAGATGGTCTAAATCAGCGCGAGACGGTCAGAGCCCACTTTACATGCCTTTGGGTGGCACAAACGGAGTTGCGTTAGCCTGAGCCCCTTGACTCCTTCGTTGAAGTCTCCGATGTGACTCCTAGTTTTGGGAGTTCAAATCCGTCTTTGGCAGATGAGCGCATCCAGGTTGGCATCGTCTGGGATCTTTACAGGTGCTTCTGAATCGATCTCACCTTCCTACTTTTAAATGACTCTTTAAGTGGGTCACAACTGGTCTAAGCCTTTGGAACCAGAAGAAGAACCAGCCATCTTCTCCTTTTTCCTTAAAAAAAAAAAAAAAAAAAAAAAAAGATGTATTTTAGCTCTCCAGGGAATGGGTACAAAGGCTGCACCTGTGGGGGAACAAGCCAGGCTCGCCTTTGGGAGTCCTAGTGCCTTCGCAGACCTTAGGAATTTTCTGGCATCTTCCTGAAGTCAATCTCCTCCCCCCGACCCTACCCCACCTCCTAGGGTTCAGGCCTGTCCCTCCTCAGGAGACCTTTGCTTTACCACCCTGTGGTGACAAGAAAAGGAGCCTCCCAAGTCTCAGTAGCCTGAGGCCCTGACCTCCAGCCTGGGGCGGATCAAGGAGTGGGGGGAGCGAGAGAGGTGTGGAGGGTGCAGAACCCCCCGCCAGGCCTTCTGTGTTTGATGGGGACCAGAGCCGGCGGGCACAGAAGAGGCAGTGCGAGGCAGTGCTTTCCCACTCTGCATGGGGCAGACTGTCAGCACCTGTCAGCATGAGTAAGCCACAGTCGAGAGCTCAGGTTCTCTGCCATGTCTGACCTTGAGCAGGTCGCTTTCTTCCTCCGGGACTCAGTTTCCTTTTTGATAAAATAAAGAAGGTGGGTGAGATGATGGCTCTGAAATCCCTTTTATAACAGCACCAGCCTCTAATGCTCATTAAGCACTTACTGTGTGCCTGGATGGTGCTAGGTACCTTACAAGTATTATTAAAATGATTTTTTTACCACTTCATTGTGGTAAAATATGCATAGCATAAAATTTACCCTTTTAACCATTATTAATCATGCAGTTCAGTGGCATTAAATACATTCACATTGTTGTTCAGCCATCACCACCATCCATCTCCAGAACTTTGTCATCTTCCCAAACTCAAACTCTGTACCCATTAAATGGTAACTCTCCACTCATCCCTTCCCCCCGGCCCCTGGCAACCACCATTCTACTTTTGGTCACTATGAATTTGATGACCCTAAGTCTCATATAAGTGGAATCATACAATATTTGTCCTTTTGTGACTGGCTTCTTGCACTTAGCACAATGGCCTCAAGGTTCATCCATGTTGTAGCATGTGTCAGAATTTCCTAAGGCTGAGTCTGATTCCATTGTTTGCATAAACCACATTTTGTTTATCCATTTGTCTGTCGATGGACACTTGGGTTGCTTCCACCTTTTGGCTGTTGCGAACAGTGCTGCCGTGAACACTGTTATGCCTTCCATGTGCTGGTAACTCATTGGACCCTCCCTAGGTCGTGAGAGGGCGCTGCGACTAATCTAAGTCTCCTGGGTCTCTAGGAGGTTACCTCCCTCAAGAAATGACGTGGAGGTGAGATGGGTTCCAGTTCTGGGGACACTGAGCCTGAAACACTCAACTGTAAATAAAGTGAGGTGGGGTCTACAGAGGTTGCCCAGAGGGGATAGAGCATTCAGGGGATAGGGACACATTCCATTTTCAAGGTCACGTTTTCAGTAGAACAATGCAGTGTCCCTCATGCGACATCACACACAGGCACACACACGTAGTGTGACCTGTAGGCAGTCATGCGGTGTGCTGGCTGCATGTGTGGGCAGCGTGGCCCCCCGGTACACCCAGCACAGAGTGATAGGCAGCACGACAGCTCTGCCGTGGAGTAGCTGTGTTGTCGCATGCCCTGTGCCTGTGCAGTGCACCCAGTGTAGTCTGCTGGGCTGCTGGGAGGCAGGCACAGGGTTCTGCGGGCACCGTGGCGTGCTCAGCACGTGCTGTGCAGAGCTGTGACAGCACGGGGAGCTCCCACTGCAGTGTGGCGCACTCTGATTCCTGGCCATAAGGAGTGCTTTATTCCTCTCGCGTTTAAATGTTCTTGAGTTGGGCTGGTTTTAGAATTGACACATACCTCTATCATTGCTGTGTTTGTTTTTCTGCCCCAAACCTGTTATTACAACGTTAAATTCTTACAATCCAGAAAATGTGGTATATGTATGAGCAGGTGGCAGGTGCAGGCAGTGTGACCGGGCCCGTGTCAGCTGTGTGCTCTGTTATCCCCACTCCCTTGGAGGTGTGAACTACTGTCTGTGGGGCCCGGGGGCTCGTCTGCCCCAGCGGTGCCTCGGCCTGGCACTTCTTGGGAGCCTTGCCCGCCTGGGGCTGGCGTGTGCGAGCCTGCAGAAAGTGGAGTCACCGGGGGCCAGGCGCCTGCTGGAGCCCCCAGCCCATGCACCTGTTTCTGCTCCCGTGAAAGCACCAGTTGCTCTCAGGCCTGAGAGGAGACCCCGCCTAGGCGGGGCCCAGCACGGCAGCCAGCGCCCAGCCAGGACGCGGTGGCGGCGGCTGCTGCTGCATTTAATAAGAAACAGAATAAAGTGCTGTGTTAATTAAGTCACAGCCGGTGTGGAGTCAGCTGTTACCAGCAGTGGGGATGGGTTTTCTGAACCACCTGAGGTGAGCTGGCTGGTTTCTGTGTGAGACAGATGCTAACTGCAGAGAGAACCAAGAACCATGGAGGAGCGCTTGGCCCGTCCTGCCTGTTTACCTGGGAGCTCGCTGTGGGTTCCTGGCTCCAGGGGCCAGTTCCCCAGGTTGGGGCGAACTGTGCGCCTGGGGAGTGAGGAGGCCGCACTGCCCATGTCTGCCCACACCCGTGTGAGCCCTGCCTGGTGTCTTCACTCACCGCCTGCAGCTCGCACCTGCCTCTGAAGCACGTAGCCACCTCCTGGTACCGCCGCCTCGCGCAGAGCTGGCCTCCCGGATGCAGCCAGGGCTGCTGGGCTGGACTCAAGCCTCCAGCAGCACAGGACGTGGGGTCTGTGACGGCCCAACCTGTGACTTGATGAGAATCCTTCAGGGTCTGCAGTGTTTTGTAGTTGTTATCATACAGACTCAATGAGGAGTGTTAGAAAAGGCACATGTAATAGAGCCAGATAGTTCTGGGATAAACTCCTGGCTCTAGAACTTTCTAAATGGCAGTATTGAATAACTGAGCCTCGGTTTCTTCATCCTTTAAAACAAGCCCTGCCTGGTAGGTGGCGAGGAGTAAGGCAACATGAGACCGTTCGGCTGTTTCCGAGCACTCCATGTAGGCCTCCTCGCCCCATAACGGCAGCAGCATGTGTGTCCACAGGCCTTTGTGGGGTTCACTCGTGTAGAAAGGGGCTGCATCCCACAGGAAGGAAAGCTAATGGCTACTCCGGGGTCAGCCCGTCCTCCTTCAAGGCTGATCAGGCAGCCGGGCTAGCGTGTGGGCTTCCCACATACCCCGTGGGACCCATGGCCGGGCACGTTCCTGCGGAAGCCCAGGGAATACGCCCATCGGGCTCCCTCCTACCCTCCCACTCAGCCCTTTAGTTCTCTGGCGGCGGTGTCGCCACACGGCTGCCTGACAGTGCGCTCTGTTTCCTGCTGCCTCCACGGTCCTTCAGGTTCCCCACCCCCTTGCCCCTGTCCTGGGCACTGGAGGATCCCCCTCCTCCGCCC
>RJWJ010005767.1:0-66209 GCA_004363605.1 Indri indri
CTTTTCCTTTCCATTTTTAACAAAAATAAATCAAGTTCCTAAATTTGGGATTAGTTATGCAAATATTCAGTGCTCCCTTTGTTTAAAAATTCTTGGCAGTTGATACTAGGACATCAGAATATAAGTAGCATCAAGCGTGTATTATTATACCCAGCTGAACAGCTGCAGTACTTATATTTAATTCCCTACGTTATACACAACCCTTACCTCTCTGTAATGATGTCAGTTCTTGTGTAAAGCTTTCATGAGTTTCTCTCCAAGAGCCCTTGCCAATAGTAATAGAGAATGCATGGATAATTGAAAAATCAGAGATAACTCAAAAATCTCATTCTAGGCAGTGGTTTCTCAAATTCTCTTTCATCAAAGAGTGGACCAAGAGAAGAGACTGTCTTTTCTCCATCTTTCCCATTGACTGGGGGGAAGGCTTGGAGCTATGAAATAGGTAACGTGGTAGGGGAAAAAGAAAAAGCAAGAAATCCAAATGTAGTTATCCTCATTCTGAATAACTACTCCCTAGATAATAAAATCACCAATATCATCTACCAATCAATAAGTATTTTTATCATAGAAAATACTGCAGAAAAAATATAGCATGGACCCTGCACAGTTAGAGCTGTCTATTTAGAGAGATGTTATTAACATAGAATGAATAATTTCAGAGCATGCAACTCTAATGGCAGTCAGAATACACAAAGGTGAGAGATGGTTGTGGGCCAGCATAGACATTTGAGTTGCACCTTTAAAGGATAATTTTTTGTGTTAGTGTAAAGAGAAGAATGACTTAGAGTCCCTGCAAGCCTTGCTTAAAGTCATGTGATCACTCCATGGAGTCATAAGGTTAGAGCTCGGAGTTTAAAGTCTCCACAGTGGACATAGGAAATAAAGGCCCACCCCTGAAGGCAAGAGCAGCTGTAGAAGGGTTTTGGAGGATTTGATAGAGGAGCCATGGACCAGTAGATTCATATGTGCTGCTCGGCCCCAAAACCAAGTGAACCTATACCTCCAACATCAGACCGACCTGCTGGCACAGTGACTGAGAACGTGGAAGTAGGGTCCCACCCCTTCTCTCTTCTCCATCACCCCACAAAAAACAAAACAAAATGAAAACAGTGTACTTCTGGTTTCTTCAGACTTTTGATTCTCTCACGGTTGGTCTCAAAAAATTGTCTTCATTTAAAAAAGCAGGTACACTTATGTGTTGATCAGTTAATACCAATTTGATGGTGAGTACATGTGGTGCTTGTTTTTCCATTCTTGGGATACTTCACTTGGTAGAATGCGTTCCAGCTCTATCCAGGAGTATACAAGAGGTGCTATATCACCATTGTTTCTTAAAGCTGAATAGTACTCCATGGTATACATATACCACATTTTACTAATCCACTCATGTATTGATGGACACTTGGGTTGTTTCCACATCTTTGCAATTGTGAATTGTGCTGCTGTAAACATTCGGGTGCAGGTGTCTTTTTCATAGAGTGACTTTTGTTCTTTTGGTACATATAAGAATAACATCTATTGGATGTCGGGCAGCGGGGGAGGGGGAAGGGGAAGGGCGAGGGGGAGGAGGGGACGGATATATGCATACACAAAGAGTGCACTGCGCACCATCCGAGAGATGGACACGCTTGAAACTGGGACTTGGAGGGAAGGGGGGAGCAAGGGCAACATACATAACCTAAACATCTGTACCCCTATAATAACAAACAATTAAATAAATAAGTAAATGAATAAATAAATAAATAAATAAATAAAGCAGGTACGAAACCTAAGTGAAAGCTACAGGCACAATCTCTTTTGCAGTGTAATTCATTTGTACTGTGAGGTTTAATCTCACTTAGTCTGTGGGAGACTTCCTTTGCCTGAGCTTGAGGGCACATGCACACACTCTTTCTCTTTCACCCTAGGGGCTTATTTGCAGAGATGTTTTTGTCACCTGTTGGATTTGAGATTTTAAACAGTCCCCGAGATTTAAAAAGGACACTTAGAGTCAGGAAAGAGAGAACTTGCACACCCCTTGCTAGGGATAGGCTATTTGGCTCCTCCATCCCAGAGCTGGGAGCTCCAACTTGGCCTGGATTTCTGGTCTCTTAGGATTGACTCGGGTCTCTAAGTCTCCAATCCTTGTGGAAAACAGAAGTATTTCCACCTTCTTATGACCATACGTAAAGGCTTAGAAGGAATTATGAATCACTTCCTCTTGAGAATTATAACACTGACATAGGAAGGGGAAAATTAATGTTTAAAATATTCTCACCACAAGATCTAAATTTTCCTTGTGGATGTTTCTAAATTTTTATTGATTCTAACTTTAATTATAGGCTGAATAAAAATCATTTTAGAATTTTGTGCCCCAGACTGAGATGAGTTTTTCCCTTTCTTCCCTCATTCTATTGGGGGGAGGGAGAGGAGTGGCGGTACCAATGCTGAGGAAAAATTAAGCAACCTGATGAAGTACTCTTCGTTAGTAATTTCTAATGTCTCTGTCAGGTAATAGCCATTTTCATAAAAATTTTCTAGAAACAACGCCTTATCCAAAATAAATGATTCTAAAGATTGTACTACAGTAGGCCAGCAGGGGAAAAGTCTGGGGACTTGGTAGTGTACTTTAAAAGCTACCATATAGATGGCAACATATTGCCTATGGGTAACCAACTGTGGGCTTATGCACACAGAAAGCAGAGGAGGAAAAAACCTCATTAATCTCTATGTTAAAAGCTTGTTTAAAAAAAAATCACTGCATATTTAAATGATTCATTCCACTGAATGCTAAGTAAGAGGAAATCAACCTACTTTTTTATGGTCTTTGCTTCTGATTTACATCGCAGGTTTTAAGCCTTCCAGACTCTCACTGAGACTTTACCTGGTGTTTGCTCATCTCCTGGGTAATATGATCCAATTTGGACAGTGGTTGTTTACAACTGGCCCTTTGTGACCAGCTAAAAAAGAGATGATGGACTCAGATCACTAAAATGGGCAATCAGCAGCCTCCAGGAATAAAGCGACACGGCCTCTTTGTTGGCTTTGAATGCCCACATTGAAACAGGATGATCTCACCTGGTGCAGCACCCCCAAAAGATAGCATCTCCACCTCCCTGCTCAAGCTCAAGTGCCTGTGGATGGGAATTTACTGGAATGTGCTGCCACAGAAAGGCGTGACCACACAGAATTTACAGATTTAAATAGGCATGTTGTGAGAGGCAAGTAAACTGATATTATGTGATGACAGGCACTGCCCTCTTAGATCTGATACTCTGGTTGGAAAACATGACTTGCCCACACGAAACAACCAGAGAGCAATGCAAGAAAACCCAAAGACAGGTGCTACATTGTATGGCAATGAGCCATATACTATTAGGGAAAGTTAGGAACAGCTTTGTTTAGTAAATAGAATCTGAGGTAAGTTCTGATTTTAAAATTGAGATATCCTCTGGAATGAGACAGACGGCTGGCTTGGGCTGGAACAAGTGAGGCCAATAAATGGGCCACTGTTTACTTTCAGTTTTTCCATCCATTCAGCAAATAAATGAGAAACCTCTATATGCCAGGCAGTCTGCAGGGTGATGAGCATACCATATGGAACAAAACACAGAAATCCAGGGGAAAAATGAGAGAAATGAGAGATATTTAGGTATACAAAGTAAAGAAATGAGATCTGGAAAATACCTTTTTCTTCACCAGAAGAAATTTGCATTCTCACTTTAAAAAAGAATGCTATTGAAAAGAGCATTTGTCTTATTTATAAGCAAGCAATAAAACAATAAACCAAGGTGGCATTTTCCTCTTAGCACCTTACAGGTTTTTATTCCATGGTTAGTAGAACACTTCTGTATTTCTAAACTTTATTTACTAAGTAAATAATCACACAGCACTTGAATTCAAATCTTTGATCTAAATTTTGCAGATCTCTGATACTAAAATGTTTTCAGAGGAGAAGAGCTTGAAATGGTATAAAGTATGAAGCATTTTCTTTATAGTTGTACGGTGTAGTGGAAAGAGTTTAAGAATTAGAATCAAAAGACTAGCTTCAAGTCCCAGTAGTACCCCTTTTTGCCATGATTTAGGCAAATTATTATTTCTGAACTTCAGTTCCTCACCTATAAAAAAGCCAAATGGTGGGGTTATTTTAAGAATAAATAAGTTAATCTGAATGAAAGCGTGTCAGGAACTATAAACCGTTATACCAACAGTAACTATTATTATTAATACTGCCTTTGTATAAAGGAGACGTGTATTATGTTATATACTGTTTGGGGCTTTTTTGTGTGTTTTGTGGTTTTTTAGATCTCTTTCATTAGCCAGCATGATGCTTGGTACATAGCAGATAATAAATATTTGTTAAATGAAAAGATGAATAAAACAACAATGCTCCTGACCATATTGAGAGGATTTGTGCTGTGAATGATTTTTCTAGGAGTCGAGAAGAATCTTTGTACAACTGGTTAAGTGAGGTTCCCATAGGTGACCTTGGAATTGTTTCTGTTTTCTTCTTCTCTGTAGCACAACCCCTGGCCCTTGATGGAATCAAACCCATGTCTTTGGTGTCTCAAATGGCAGTTGTTCTAACTAGGAAAGTGAATCAACCCAGCCTAAGGAAAAAAAGATGACAGTATGTATTGAGCCCGAGGATGAGGCTGAGGGGAAACCGCCACAGAGGGAGAAGTGGTCCAGCAAGATTGACTTTGTGCTCTCGTGGCTGGCGGCTTCGTGGGACTGGGCAACATCTGGCGCTTCCCGTACCTCTGCTACAAAAATGGTGGAGGTGCGTTTCTCATACTATATTTCATATTCCTGTTCGGGAGCGGCCTGCCAGTGTTTTTCATGGAGATAATCATCGGCCAGTACACCTCTGAAGGGGGCATCACCTGCTGGGAGAAAATCTGCCCCTTGTTCTCCGGCATCGGCTTCGCCTCCATCGTGATCGTGTCCCTCCTAAACGTCTACTACATCGTCATCCTGACCTGGGCCATGTGCTACCTGTTCCAGCCCTTCTAGGAGGACCTGCCCTGGGCGCACTGCAACCACAGCTGGAACAGGCCCCACTGCACGGAGGACACCCTGCGCAAGAACAAGAGCAGGTGGATCGCCATCAGCACCAGCAACTTCACCTCCCCCGTCATCGAGTTCTGGGAGCGCAACGTTCTGAGCTTGTCCCCCGGCATCGACCACCTGGGTGCTCTGAAATGGGACCTCGCTCTCTGCCTGCTTTTGGTCTGGCTGATCTGTTTCTTCTGCATCTGGAAGGGTGTCAGGTCCACGGGGAAGGTTGTCTACTTCACGGCCACGTTCCCGTTCGCCACGGCCCTGGTGCTGCTGATCCGCGGGCTGACGCTGCCCAGTGCGGGCGAAGGCATCAAGTTCTGTCTGTACCCTGACATCACCCGCCTGGAGGACCCGCAGGTGTGGATCCACGCCGGGACACAGATCTTCTTCTCCTACGCCATCTGCCTGGGCGCCATGACCTCGCCGGGGAGCTACAACAAGTACAGGTACAACTCGTACAGGGTCTGTTTGCTGCTGTGATGCCTGAACAGTGGTACCAGTTTTGTGTCTGGCTTCGCAATTTTTTCCATCCTGAGCTTCATGGCACAAGAGCAAGGGGTGGCCATTGCAGATGTGGCCGAGTCAGGTCCTGGCTGGGCCTTCATCGCCTACCCCAAGGCTGTGACAATGATGCCGCTGCCCACGTTTTGGTCTATTCTTTTCTTCATCATGCTTCTCTTGCTCGGACTGGACAGCCGGTTTGTTGAAGCCGAAGGACAGATCACGTCCTTGGTAGACCTTTACCCGTCCGTCCTAACGAAGGGTTATCATGGGGAAATCTTCATCGCCGTCATGTGCAGCACCGGCTACCTGCTGGGGTTGCCGATGGTGACGGAGGGTGGCATGTATGTGTTCCAACTCTTTGACTACTATGCAGCTAGCGGTGTTTGCCTTTTGTGGGTTGCATTCTTTGAATGTTTTGTTATTGCCTGGATATACGGCGGTGACAACTTTTACGACGTTATCGAGGACATGATCAGCTACCGGCCTGGGCCCTGGATGAAGCACAGCTGGGCGGTGATCACGCCCGTTCTCTGCGTTGGTTGCTTCATCTGCTCCCTCGTCAAGTACGCGCTCCTGACCTACGACAAGTCCTGCGTGTACCCCCCCTGGGCCATCGGGCTGGGCTGGGTTCCGGCCCTGTCCTCCACGTTGTGTATCCCCTTGGTCATCGTCATCCGCCTCTACCAGCCGGAGGGGCCGCTCCTCGTGAGAGTCAAGTACCTGATGACCCCGAGGGAGCCCAACCGCGGGGCCGCGCCGTGACACGCGAGGGGGCCGCGCCCTGCAGCTCCCAGCCGTGGTCACGAACGGCGCGCTCACGGAGCCCACGCACATCGTGGTGGGGACCGTGATGTGAGCTCGCTCGGGTCGTCGGGGCGGCCGCTTTCCTGCTGGTTACTAACCTTAGATTCTCATAGGGCCAGGTTTACAGAGCTTTATATTTGCACTAGGATTTTTTTTTTTTTTTGTAATTGTCACAGAAAATTTGTTATCATGCATATGTGAGTATGTGTGTGTGTATTGTGCGTGCGTGTATTTTGTTTTGATTTGGGGATATTTTGTACAAAAAAAAAACACACAAAAAAACCCACGGACAGATGTCCAGGGAGAGGCAGAGCTTTCATACTGAATTAGATGTATTTTATGGGGGGGAAAAAAAAGTCCTATAGGCTACGAGGTGTGCAGGCTTAAGAGGCCCACTAAGTGATGAGTAAGAGAAAACGGAGGGACATGATTTGTGTCTCTTTAAGGAAAACAAATATAATGAGCTCACACTTTCACCTTCCATCCATCAAAACAGTGAGTGAGGGAATCACAAAACAGTGCTTTCTTCTAGAATCCCTTGTATCCAGACTTTCAGACATATCATACCCCTCACTTCCCTAAATCGTCACCTCTGTGTCATACATGCAGACATATGGGCAGATCGACGACAACCCTCACGGAAGCTATAACCGCCCAGCATGTACATTCTGCAACTCCAACTTACTTCCCATCCTGCCCGTCCCCCGCACAAATCAGGTTTGAATGCCCGAGCTTGTCACCTGGTATACAAAAATGCAGTCTAACACTGTATTTATTAGCAACCCCTTTCCCTTATGTTTAATTTATTGTTACATTTTTTAAATGTACAAACAGTTATACCAGTTTTATACACAAAACCACAGGTACCGTTTTGTATCTGTCAAAATTCCAGCAGCCTGTGGAGAGCGACAGTTGAATAGATATCCTATGCTGCCATCTAGTGATTTTGTTAAGACATAGGCTTGTACATTTTTCTGAAAATGAGGAAACAAAGGCAGCTCAAGGCGCCCAAATTCTGGAACAGCTACTGATATGCATTATTAAACAGATGCATTTATGACACTTGGACCATATTCCCTGGAACCAAGCAACTTAACTTGTTTTCACACAACGGCAGCTTACATCCCTGCTCTTGACTAGCAAAACTCTGGCCTTCTACCCTAGAGGCACCTGGTTTAAATCCAAACTGACTGGGCAAGCAAAATGCCCCTCTGAGCCTCTTTCTACAGTTCCCATCTGGCCAAGGTTCTCTTGGCATGTCTCTTCCTCCAGGAGGGACAGTTTTATCTGAATGCCTTGCCTATTACTTCAGTTCTGGTAGAAGGCACAAAGGAGTCAGTCAGATGGCTTTTATTTTTTTTCAAATCATTATCTTTAAAATTGACTAAAACAGCAGCCATTTTCTTTGCAGTGGCCAAAAGTGAAGCTTCTGAATTTTCTCTTGCACCTCAGTTCACATGATTTGTGTCACTAGTTAGATCTTAGATCTACCTCTGAATCCCTCCCTTTATCTTTTCCTGGATCTCAAAAATATCTTTCTTCTCCTCAATTAATCAATCAGCACATCTCTCTATTGCACACATGCTATGCTAAAAGCACTGTATCAGGCACCGGCTAGTGGGTGGAGAAATAAAAAAAAATAACCTTTCCATCTGTGTCTCTGATCACTTCCTGCCTCTTGGCCTCTAAGAGGCTTTACCATCCCTCTCCTTTCAAGACTCTTTAACCCTTTCCTCACTAGTGCTTTCTTTTGCTTTTCCTTTAACTATGTACGAGCCTCTCTTCTAGATGAAATAAACATGAAAACATCCCTTGATTCCTCTGTACTTTCCTGCTCCTGGCAAATTTCTTCCTTCTGTGGTTGTATCTTTTCACATTTTATCTGAATGAAATGAAGAATTCACTAACCCAGTAAATTATTGTTCAAACATGGAATCAACTGCCTGACAAATTAGGGGGTGCCCTTCCAACATGGCAGAGTGAGTGTGTTAGGGCTGCAATTCCCAAACGAGATGCCTGAAATGGAGAGGAAGTTATAATAGATGACCCCTAACTGCCTTCCTACTTTGATTCTGTTGTATTTAAACTTAGTTTTATTACAATCTCCACTTCTCCAGCCACTCCTTACTTAACCCTGCCTGTAAACTCATAACTTTCTCAAAAGGAAGTTAGCCTCCCCAGATGGTTAAATTTCATGTTGCCTTTTCGAATTTATTGCTCCATCATGACACCCTGACTGCATCCCTTTCTTGAAGCATTCTCCTCTCTATGCTACTTGCTAATTCTATTTTTCAAATGCCTCATTGTTTTCAACTTTTTTTTT
This sequence comes from Indri indri, assembly GCA_004363605.1. Taxonomy (NCBI): domain Eukaryota; kingdom Metazoa; phylum Chordata; class Mammalia; order Primates; family Indriidae; genus Indri; species Indri indri. Next base: position 8,675 of record RJWJ010005767.1, read on the forward strand.
TTTTTACTGATTTCCTATCTTCCTTTATGGAGACTTTATTTAAACTTGGATTTTTTGTCCAGATGTTGTTTATAACTTTACAAATTTATTTACTCACCCCCACTGTACCCTAAAAACAATGTTTCATGAGGACGGTGATGGTGGCGATGATGATAATGGTGATGATGACAATAATTTGTTGATATGATTCAACCTTTGCAAAGATTGATCCAAAACCTTCCATTTCCAGAAGGATTTTTCAACCTCTTTTCAGATCCCTACCACCATTTATCTTTGTAGCAGAATAGTTCTTGGTTGGCCCATCAACACTGTGATAGTGAACTTTGGGCTGGTGACTCTCTCCCTCAAACATACTTCCCAAGTCTGTCCATTACTATCAGTGGCCCAATCTTCAACCAAGCTCAGTATCTTAGATTCATTTTGGATTTGTCCTTCTTTTGTAGGGCCCTATATTCCATCTTTACCCAAGTTTTGCAATTTCCTTCTTCTTGATTTCATTCAAATATGAATCTTCATTTCCACTTCAGCAGCCAGTGCACAAATCCTCATTGGCTTGCACCTGGGTTGCAGAGTAACTTCTGGGCAGTTCTTCTGGCTTCCAGTTCCACTTCTGTACCAGTTCATCTCACAAAGAAGTTTGCGTAGTCTTTCAACCAGTTTGCTGTCATGTAACTTCCCTGTTAAAATCCATAACAGCTTCTTACTGCCTCTCAATATCACACCAAATTTTTGTAGCTTCACACACTCAAGGCCCTTCTCCAACTATATCCCGTTTTCTTCCACTTGCTCCCTGAACACATCCCCAGTTCCAATCAAAGTCATATTTCTGGCATTCCTTGTACAGAAATATTTTACACACAGCAGTCTTTCCCTCTGGAACTTTTTATTCAGTCCTTCCAAAAACTAGGTCTTATTAATCTCTCAAAATGTACATGTACCTGATGGAAATCTAAGATGGATCACGTCTGTCCCTGATATCTCCTCTACTCTGAGATCCTCCCTCAGTGGTGTCAATTTCAGGGAAACACAGATGTGCATTAAAATATTGCCAGTAGGCCATTGTTTGATGGCCTCTGTTACCTCAATAGGTTGTCCTTGCTTTCTGGCATGGGTGCATGGTGTCATGCCTTACCAGGAGAGCCACGTGGTATCTAATTTATGTGGTTTATTGCTGAGGTTGGATACCATGTCATTTTTGGATTAGGGAGTTTTTTGGAATAGGATCCCTGCATCATGCCCTCAATGAATAATGAAGATGAAGTAAGAGGGCAATCCAAGAACTTCTTGGTTTGATGCATCCATTTTGACATAATCATGTTGATGTAGCTGCTTTGACATCAAAATGGCACTTTCAATATATAAAATCACTGTTTTCTTTGTTGTGTCATTACTAATTAACATGTGAAACCAATATCCTTGACCCTTACTATACCCTTAACTCTCACCATGATGCATATTTTAAAACACTGAAAGTCAGAGGCTAAAATATTATGTCAAAGCCATGTTTCCATGTCAAAAATTCCCAGCATTAAAATGACTGTGCCAAAGCAGCCAGGTCTAAATGTCATGACACAATTGCTTTGGGGTGAACTGGTGAGTATGGTATGAGAGCTGACAGCATAGCTCTGAGGGGGAGCTGCTAGTGTATTCACCGGTCCCATGCCAGTAGAGCAGACACCCAGGAGGAATCGTGGCCAATAGGTGTCATTAGAATGAATGACACCTATTGGATGAATGAAGTCATTAGAGGTAGACTTGTAATTCACTGACCCTTTAGCAAGGAGTATTCTTCATGAGCTTAAAATGGATGGATAATTGGTCCCCTACACAAGGGCTTAAGTTGCCTAATGTTCTTGCATCTATCACAGGCCAAACCTAGGGATAAATATTTATTCCTCTATCCTCCAGAGCAAGAGGCAAAACTGTAGTGGGAGGGAACTTGGCTGAGAGAGTCCCAACCATATGATCATCAGTTTTATCAAGAGTGTGTTGTGTATTACTTCAAAAGAAAGTTCCTTGCAGACAGCCAGTTTATTTTTCACCCTGTGATATTCAATCACATCTGTATCTAGTATGGTCTCTGCACCCCATAATTGCTCAGTGTTAACTGTTCACAGATGAGTGATTTGGCCCTGGCAATTTCAAAAGGCTGCTCTAGTTTGGGAGGAGAGATCTCCTTTTTTTTCTAACAGAAAAAAAAAAAATAGTATATGGGGGTAGAGAGGGAACATTGTGTGCCAAAAGTATCATTTTCTTGTTCATTTATTTGTTTACTTGTTTATTGCCTACCTCCCCCACCCCACCCTCACTAGAATGCAGGCTCCATGGGAGCCGGGACATTGCTTATACTCATTGATGTTGCCCCAGTACTTTGCACAGCGATTGGCACATGGTAAATAGTCAATAAATAATTATTAAATAGATAATTATTTTTCCACTAGGATAATAGGGTCCCTTTGGACTAAGAGTTCCCAAAAGGAATGATTTGGTCCATTCCAAAACAGCTTTGTGATTAGCTATGTTTTTCTCTGGGCCTTTTACTGCTCAGAATCCCTGCCAGGGAAGAAATGCTAAAGCTCCCATCTTTTAAATATGTAGATCCCTGACATTTGGTTGCTTCATGAATTTTGCATTGCATAATGACAAGTGTTTAATTTTATAAACTGCTCCTGTAATAGATCATTTTCAAGGAGAGGCATAATCTGGAAATGCAGTGTAAAGTGCTGTTGCTGAATTAGACAAATGTCTTCCCCGAGCCAGCGATCCTTTCCGTAGTAAATGTTTTCAAGCATTGACGGATTGGAAGCCATGGAAATAGTCTCAACACCCAGCTGGCTGACTGAGTCAGAAATGAGATGGTCCATGGATGCTTCCCTTTTCCAGGCTGGTGTATACCAACCCTCAGAATATCTTGGGAGTGAAGAAAACACAAACAATTGACTTGTTTCCTGAGACCCAAATAGCATTGCGCAGTCTGATTTCTAATTCTCCATTGCCACAAAAATTGAAGGGAGAAAAGTAAGAAAAAGAAGTCGTTATTTCTGGGTTGTTAAAAGGGGAAGTTTGGTGCATTATGGTCTACTTGAAGCATATATGCAATGCCGTCAGGCCACAGAAAGTGTCTCTGGATAAGCTCATGTTGGTTTGAAGGCGTAATTGGAGGAGAAGCCATACCAATACGCCAAGTTGTTGGTAATCCATGCTTTGTGCCCCACAATTCTGTCACTGTTGGCCTCAGCAAACTCACTGACCCTCTCTGTTCCTTACTTTCCTTGTACCAAAAAATATGCTTAGTACTGTTTTTATTTAACAGAATTCTGATTAAGAGACTTGAGATTAATCTTCAAAAGTAGGTGGTTGTAAAAAGTATATGGCTGTAAAGAAATGAGGTTGGTTTCATAAATTATATATGAAGATTATCCATTACAAGTATTTCAAGCAAGTTCTTCCTTACTGTGAAGGTACTATGTAAGGTCATTAAGAAGACTGAAAAAAAAATTTGGTGTGTCAAGAGTTAAAAATGTAAGTTAATAAGAACATGGGCTCAATATATTTAGCAGGGCTAAAGAGTTGCTCCAAAAGAGACTTTTATTCCTTTACTCACAGCCACCTCTCAGGGAGGTCTGTCAGTCAACAAGGCAGCCCCATGTGGAAGACAGAACTGTTGGCAGGAATCAGGAGACCTGGGTTTAAATAACACTCATGGAGTGACATGGCATCTCGGGCATTGGACAGAGCATTTCATAAAGATGACTTCGTTTAATCCTTAAAACAATCCTATGTAGAGCTGGAACACATTCTACTAAGTGAAGTATCCCAAGAATGGAAAAACAAGCACCACATGTACTCACTATCAAATTGGTATTAACTGATCAACACATAAGTGCACGTATAAGAATAACATCTATTGGATGTTGGGCAGCGGGGAGGAGGGAGGAGGGGACGGGTATATGCATACACAAAGAGTGCGATGTGCACCACCTGAAGGATGGACATATTTGAAACTCGGACTTGGGGTGGCAGGGCAAGGGCAGCATACATAACCTAAACATCTGTACCCCCATAATATGCTGAAATAAAAAAAAAACAATCCTATGATGATGGTATTAGTATTATCCATGCTTTAAAAATAAAAACATAAGTTAAGGTTAAGAAATTTGCTCAAGGTCATGCAGCTGGGATTCAAATCCCAGAGGGCAGATTCCAGGGCCACACTCTTAAGCATTGTACCACACTGCCCCCTGGTAGAATAATTGCTGACAGGTCACTTACACTGAGTTCTCACACCTAAATTTGGGTTAAACTAGATAATCTCTAAAGTCTTTTCCACATATAAAATAAAAATCTTATTTAACATAGCACTAGATTGGGTAAGCCACTCTGCTTCTTTGACAGAATATATTGACATATTCTTCTTTGATAGAAAAAAAGAAAAAAAGAAAAAAAATATATATATATATATGTCTTTTTCCCCCAGCTCTGTTGGTCCCTGTGTCTCCATCCCTGGTCAAGAGCCCATGTGTGCAGCTCAGTGCTTTGCACAGAACTGAGAAAAGCTGCATAAATGGAACTGGCCAGGAACATTTTGGACTCATGCTTTCTTCTGCTTTGCTAATTGTGTCAATACCAAACTCATGCCATCCAGGCCTCACTGACCTTTCCTACTTCTAAGAATCCTTCTCTGGCTTTGCTGACTCCCTGCCCTAGGACCCCTAGCAGCTCTCCCCATATTGTCTACCCCTTTCCAGTGCTCAACCCCCTTTAAAGCCCCTCCCCACACGTCACCCCTAGCAGATAAGCTTTCTTTCAATTCTTCAGAGATTGGTGTTCTTCTTAGAATGTCTATTTTTCACTTGACAGAATTTCTTTAACTTTTCACAATTCCTTTTCTCCCTTCTGCCTATTTAAAGGAAAGTAGCATCCATATTTCTCATCTGTCTGTTCCATCTCATTGAAACCTTTTCTATTATTTTTCCTTTCTCTTATGTTTTCCATCTCTTAACTTCCTTCCCTTTTGTCTAGGAACATACTCAAACTGGGGAGGCTGAAGCGGACCTGGACATGAACTCACATTGTTGAAGATCCCCTGTGTGGCAGACGATTTGCACATGATATTTTATTTAGTCCTCTCGGCAACCTCAAAGAGTAGATTTTATTATTGGCATTTTATATAAGGGAAAATTATGCTTAAACACATTAAGTAACTTGGCCCATGTCATGTAGAAAATAAATGGGTAGTGCCAGGATTTAAACCAAGTTTGATTCCAACTTGCATGTTCTTTCCACCATATCTCACTTGTTTCTGAAAATAAATAAATTAAACCCTATTCTGCAACCCTGCTGCTTTAAGCTCTCATCTTGTCTTTCACTGCCAAACTTGAGTTAAGTGCTGCAAGTGTTTATTAAACACTACTTCTGTGCAAGTGACCACGCTGGATGCTTCCCCCAAGGAAGACAAAGATGAATAACATAATCTTTTATCAACCAGAAGCTTACCGCCAATAACCTAATACGGGTGTCAGATATGTAAATAACATAAAATAAAGTGCTAAATAAAGTTACCAGAATCTTCTGAGGATACAGATAAAGAGCGATTAACTCTAAGGGAGAGTCGGAGCAAAGAATTTAATGAAATATTAGTTTTTGAGTTCTTGAAGCATTCGAGCCACTTCCAACTGGTCTGCAGTTCTATCTTGGTAGGTGTCTTCTCCCCATCCCTTCCTTCCTGTTCTCACTCCCAACTTACACTACCACTGTAGCCTTAGAATTAGTCTTCCCTATGCCAAACTTTCCCATTTTAATCTACCCTACCAAAGATCCTTTCCGCTGCCTCATTATGCCCAACTCAGATTCATCTCTCCCTGAATAAATACCTTCTGTGGCTCCCTGCTGCCTACTGAGTAGGAATATGTTCATTAATGTCATCCTCAATAATTATAGGCCCACCTTATGGAGTTGTTATAAAGATCAAACATGATAACATATGGGCAAAAGGTGTGAAAACCATAAATCATTCCAAAGATAAGCTGTTGTTATAAATATATCACATATCCTACACCTGGGCCAGTGTCAGTTCCCTGAACCCACCCCTGGCCTTAGTTCTTGTCACTGCTATTCTATAATGCCCTCTTCTCCTCATTTCTAACTCTAAAATTCTATTCTTTATGTCTCTCAAGGCCCAGCCATAAAAGCCACAGTCTTAAGAAAACATTTTCTCACCTATCAGTGAAAATGTCCTCCAGCTTCTCTGGACATCCCCAGAGCTTTCCTTCCAACTTTTCCAATGCCTGTGTCACAACAAGCCAAGTATTATAGGAGGCTGAATATATGTTACAACTTTCTTGGCCAATTTTAAGCTATTTTAAGGCAAGGACCATTACATTCATCTTTATAAAGTTTGTGTGCCTTGCAGAGTATTTTATGTAAAGTAGGCATTTAAGTACCAGTGGAATGAAAGACTAAAATGGGAGGCTGTGTTACTCTGTACTGGAATAATTTCAGCAGAAGCAAAAGGAGAAATTTTTCATCCATCCCTTACCAGGATTTAAAGCAGGGTATGAAGAAGATGCACACCTGTACGAAATAGCACCACCGTGGTGACCCATAAGGAGAAGAAAAAACCAAAATTGACTTGCCTCAATCCTGTGTCTGCCCTTCTAATTCTTATTTTTCAGCACCAACAAGCCACTGGAAAACCTAAATGGCAATCATTAGATTTGTCGTCTTTCTCTCGGAAATTCAGAATTCAGAAATGAGAGCTATTTTGAAAATCAAAATGAGTAGCTGAAAGTCTCAGCTAAAAGCACACATTTTTCTATTACTCTCCTCAGTTCTCTCTCTCCCTCTGTGCTGTTTATCTCAAGTAACTAGGGGAGCTAGTTTAAGTGAAATCTTGTTATAAACAGTTAAGTCAAATGATGCTACTAGGAGAAAGCTGGACCCAAAGAGATCTGTGACCATGTTCAAAGCCACGGATCTCCTTTGTCTGGTGTAGTCCAGAGAGCTCGGTCCAGTGGGCCTCTTCGAGCTGGTTGTGGCTCAGAAAATCAGGCAGGAAGCCAGAGAATATCTGAGTTCTGACTCTTGTAAACAGGGGATAGTGCCAAGACCTCCAGCCATCCCCAGGTGTACAGACTGCAGACCACATTTACCCCTCAGTGACCCCCGGCTGGCATGTCATTATCTATGAGCTCTGCCATTACTACTGCCACGACGATGTCGTGTTTGGAAAGCAGAGACCTCCCTCCTGGCTGTCACTTGGAATTCACAGAAGGGCTGAAAAGTGTGCCTGATCAGCTTAGGCAGTGGGATCCTCTGCTCTAGCCGACTTTTTAGACTGATCTCGGCTCTTATTACCTTATCATCTTCTCCCAGAAAATTAAAAATGTTTGTCATTGTCCAGATCCCAGTTACTCTACTTTCTGGGTAGCCTCCAAGTCACACGCATTTCTGAAATGTTTTGTCTTTTACCTATGCAAAAGCTGGTAAAATAGTCAGGGATGGTGTGTAGTTCTCTTTTTTCTGTTCATATTTTTTTAAAGTAAAATGAGATCTCAAAGGAGCACAAAACATCACACCTGGGAACAGAGTCAATGTAAGGAAATAAAACTTTTGTCTAAGCTCCTTTTTGCTTACCTGGGCTGCCTCCCATTTTTTACACTCCAGAAAAAAAAAAAAAGAAAAACTCCCTATCAGCTTGTTGCCAGTACCCTAGTACAGGGCAGGAATTAGGACAAGGGCAGTGCCAGAGCAACTTTTAGGGTCCCTGGCTGCAATTTGACAGCATCATTTCTGCCTTCCAAACATGGCAACGATTGCACAGTCATGTATTGTTGCAAAAGGTTTAAATGTTTGCCAGGCTTGCAAGGGAGGAAATGGAATCATTTCATTGAATCCCAGGTCAGTAGTCCTAAAACTGATGGGCCCTCTGTCTTCCAACTGCCTGAGACCCCTGCCCTCTAAAATTTCCTGCCCTACATTGCTGGTCTCTGGGTCACACACACTTGCCAGGGTCTGTGACATTTCTGGGAACCCTGATACCAATTGTTTTGCCTCAACCATGTCTAAGGAGTCCTTGGAGAGTGTATCAAGACCACCCAGCTCTTCCTTTCCTGGGCGAGCCATCTCTCACTCCCCCAGCTTAGGGGCTGTTCCAACCTAATGGGGACATGTCATGCTGGGCTCTGCCTCCTCCCTCCTACCCTAGGATTTCCTTCCATTTGGAAGGCCTGAGCCATAAGCCATGAAGACCAGGTGGTTTTGAACGTCTTGTGATCTCTTCATTGGTGGATTCATGGAGTTGGAACTCACTCCAAATATCCTATGACATTCCTTAAGAATTTTGGTATCCAATATGGGGAGGAGAGAAGATTAGAATTCACCCACTTGAGCTCAGAATAGTTTTTCCTCTTGGACACCCAAGGAGAGCATCCTGTCGCAATGTCTGAAGCTCCAGGTCCCCAAGGATGAGGTTTGTGGCTGCCACACAGCCTAGCAGCACTGAAGGCACTCTGTCTTGGGTATACATGGAATAATCCAGACACCCCTGGGAATCCATAGAATACTTTTCCTGGCTTTTTGTTTGCTTATTTATACCCACTCCTCCCTATTCTGAAAAGGATATGAGAGAACCTCAAAAATACAGTAAATGCTAAAATAATAAGAGGCAATGAGGAGATGTTAAAAATAAAGGGGTAGAAAAATCACGTAAAGCCTGGGAAAAGATTAGCACAGAGAAATGCAGGCTATAAAGTTTGCACAGCTCCTAGAGGTGGGCTACAAGTTTGGCTCTGAGTTTATGCGCAGCCAAACAAAGGAAAACAGGATGTGATTCACAGTGTCTATGATATAAAAATAATGCAGTTGCTATAAAGAAGCCAGACTTTTCCTAGTACTGAGATCAGAGTGGAATGTCTTCCTCGGATCTACACGAAGAGAACATTGTGTGATGCTCCTGAGGCAAACGGAACAAGTTTCATGTGACCTTATCTCCCAACATCTCTCAATCTAGAGGATGACACAACAGCAAAGCACAGCTCAATGATTTTGCACAGTTGTCCAAAACCCTTCTTGAATAAGAAAAATAAATCAGTAAATAAAATTCAGAAAAAATAATCCGAGAGGGTGAAGTAAGGTGCTTGATCTACCTGGCTCCCTTGCGGTTTGAATTGATCCTACTGGGAACTGTTTAAATATCTGGAGAAATGAGCATTCTGGAAATTCTTCATGACATTCTGTTCTTTAAATCTTCACGTTATACTATGTCTTTCAGCTGAGAGTTTGGTTAAGAGTTTGGCAACAGAAAGTTTGAAATTATAATTTCAGCAAGAACCTCAGAAGCCAATAGTTGCTAATTAAGAGAAAAGCCTAAACTTTGGCTATCAACTAAGCCAGTGGGGCTGGGAGGTGGAGGCTAGGGAAGGAGCAGGTCATCTTATTTAAGAAAAAAAGACGACAACGACGACTATTTTCTAGGATATGTGGTAGACTAGTTGACCATAAGGAGGTGAGCCAAGCAAGAGTGGGGAGCCAGAACCAAAATAATTGTGAATTAGATCTCTATATCCTTAAACCAGCTCCTTAGATCCAAATCCTTGGTTAATCCCTCCTCCAACCAAGCAGATAATACTTTTTATTTTCCATGGCTATGTTTTAAGAATGACTGTATTTTAATTATAGGCAAGATGATAATTCAGGACATTTAAGGAAAGATATCTATAGCGCTTCATATCTATTCAGGGGAATTTCAAAGTATTTTTGGTTCCTTTAGTATAGAAAGTATTGAAGGTGCTATGTAAATGTAGGTTATTATTACAATTTAATGGCATTTCCCTCAAGCAAAAACTGTTGAAATCTACAAAGTACAGAACAAAGCATACACACTTCCTATTATGTGAGGATAATTAATTAACAAACACATAAACAGTTTACTCAGTCCCAGGAAGATAGAGTAATAATAATAAACACGTGGGCCTAGAAATCCAATTATAGTAGCTCTCTTATCAACCCCAATGCAGGGAAGAAAATACAGAACTCATCCCCCCCCACCCCCTGCCCCATCCTTCCTTTTTCAACACCCGCAACACACACGCACACGTCTAAGACTAGAGTGCAGACTCTCTAGGGGTTGACACTTCCCCCTGACATGGGACAGCTATGACTAAAGTCTATGTTGAACTGTGAATTCAACCCCACCAGAAATGTGCCTTATCTGTGAATCTCCCGAAGCAAAGTCACACAGGCTGCATGTTAGCCACTCTACCCTCTCTACACACGGTGCAAGAGGAGGCCAGATAGTTAATATAAATTAACCAAAAATAATTTTTTTTAATGTATCAACTTGTATTTGACTTTGGAATACAGGAGTTTTAGAGTTTAAACTAGAATTATTTTATCCTAGGGAAAGCATGTAATTAGGGCAGACAAACTAGAATTACAGTACACAGAGTGAAATAACCCAGGCTTTGATAAACCATTTGCCACAGTTAATCTACATGGTGGATAATCAACCTTGGTAGGAAAATGGAAAGCTGCTTCTGTTTAAAAATCCGTGTAAAATTATACAAAGACCTGCAATCATATAGTATGAATGGTAGACAGTTAACGCATAATTCCATTTGAGTTTGTCTCTAAAATTGTAATATCTTTCTCCAAGTCCAGTTTTCCAAATGTACTCATCACTGGTAACCATTTTCTACCTCAATTCTGAATGTGTCTGTAATAACTGGAGCTGGTTTAGTGGTCACCACATTAATCCAAGAATAAGAAACAAACAAAAAAAGATTAATTTCCTATTCTACAATTTTAAATACAAATTAACAAAAAAAAAATCCCCTCCAAATCTCTCTTATGGGTTTCGATGGTTCAGAAATATGCAGAGCACTTGAAAGCAATAAAAGAAATAACCTAAGAAAATTAAGCAAAATGAATTTGCAATTAGTTTGTGAAATTGTGATAAATGCATTTTGAAAGCAAAGAGTAAAATGTAACTTTCTTCAGTATAATTTGAAATTGCCTTTTGTGCTTAATATAGTTCATTTATAATTAGATGAAGATTTTGTTCTGGTTTGAAACATTCAAAGTTCCATCTTGAGATTGCTATGTACTATGTACACAGAACTTTTCAGCAAGAAAGTCTGCTGCTGCTGCTGCTGCCACGCTTGCTTTGACAGCCTTTATCCTAGTTTTATAGAAATGAAAGACTGAAAGAACACAGCTGGTTCGAACAATGGAGCATGTTCAACATTAGACCAAACACTTTAGATATTGCAAAATATTGCAAGCTATATTTATAGCTCTTAGCAGGTTTTTGAAATTCATGCTGATACTGCCTTACTCCTGCTTATTGGACCAAATTGCCATTTAATGATTAAATTATCTTTTGGGTTTTTTTGGTTTTTTTTAAATTGCTTTCAAAGGCAATGGCACTTAGTCTAACCTCTTGGCAATATCAAAACTACGATGACTTGAAACCCTTTCTAAAGTATTTCAACATGTCTTAAAAATTCAAGATCACACTAGTTACTGAGAAAGTATAAAAGACTTTCATATTTATCTGTCTTATTTTTTCCCTAAAGAAAAGGAACATCCTGCCTCTGATGACCTCTCTCCCAGTCATGAAATTGCACACTGACTCATATGCCAGCACCTTCCAGAAAACCACCCAGGGGAAACCAGGGAACAGGCCTTCAGGTAATTGCCTATATTCTGTTTAAATTTTCTCCTTCCATGGTAGTTGTTTTTAATAGAATTCTCTTGTTTTTTAATAGAATTCTGTGACTTTGGGAAGTGCTAGCAGGGGCTCATATTCTTACACATTAATAGCATGAAGAGCAGTAAAAAGAAGTAGTTATAAGTTTATAAGCTGAACCAGGCGAAGTTTTATAGGACAATGGGATTTCTGCAGGTTTAACAAATACCTGCATGCTTCAAAGGCTAGCTCCACTACTACCTTATCCTCCAGCCCATAGTGAATGTCCCCTAAATTCCCACAGCATCTGTTTATATAGCCCATTGTCATTATCACCATTGCTGTTGGTGAGTTCTTTGAGTGTGTACCCTTGGCCTCCTAATCTAATAGTAATGGTGATGATCAGAATGGCCATTTAATGAATACCTACTATGTGCCAAGCAATGTATTATGTATTTTATATACCTTTTTTAGAAAAGAGCTTAAAAATGAAGCTCTGATCTCTGTTTCAGTTATATATTGAGACATAACAAACTACCCCAAAACTCAGTGGCCTGCTATTTTCTCACAGTTTTGAGTGTGGCTTGCATGGTTTTTCTGCTGGTCTCTTTGGGAACTCAGGTGGCTACAATCACCTGACAACTTGTCTGGTGCTGAAGGGTCCAAAATAGTCTCATTCACATGTATGGGAATTTGTGCTGGCTGCCCATTGAGGGTTTTCTGATTTGAAGCCTATGTTCTTTTTGCCATGCTATGTAGCTTCTTGCTAGCAGAAGAGAGTTTTTCTCTTGGTTAACCTTAGACAGTGGCTGCCATAATAGCTACCCAAGAGATATTTGTCAATTGAAGGGTTGGGGGAACCTGACAAAATGCTGTTGACTTGTGAGTAAAAGATTTACGTATTATTTTTAAATTGATCCCAAAATATTCTAGCTAATTCTCCCTAGAATAGTAGAGCGTGGTATCAGTTTCAGACAAGAGGACAGTTTTCCAGGGTGCTGAGCTCAGGCAGTAGATAGGAAAGGCATCCTATCTTAGAGGAGTAGTCCACTTTTTCAGAACCAGAGAAGAACTTCCAGAAAACAGAGGCTTCCATGGAGAGCACTCTGTGTTTCCCAGATTTGCCTACATATAAGAATCACCTGGGAGCATTTAAAAATATCTTGCTTATTTCTTCTTAAATAGGAATCTCAGAGGGCAGAGCCGAGACTTCTAGACCTATAAACTTCCTTCAGGAGCCCCTGAAGCTGACCTGTAGTGTCAGTTGGATCCATGGAAACTTTGGGACAGCTGGGGGCCCAGCCCTGCAAAGAGATAGAAATTCAAGTTTGCGGTTTAATTGTCTATCCAAAGCACGTAAAAAGGTGCAATCTTACTGTGGGAACCACAGAGAGCTGCTCCACCGAATTTACCCTTGAGAGTCATAGCAGCAAGTTAAAGAGAAATTGGATACCATCCATATACTTGGGGGCAGGTGGCAGGTGCCAGAGATGAGCCAGCAACAGTGTTCTAATAAGAGCAGTCACTTACCTCCAAACCAGAAGAGGACCGTAAAGTTGTCTGCTCTCCTGAAAATACAGGCGCTCCTTGGCTTACAATGCAGTTGCCTGAACATGACCCCATCCCAAATGGAAGAGCATACCAGAGGTGCATTGCTTTCATACAATCATGAAGTTGAAAAATCATTAAGTCTAACCATTGCAAGTCAGGGACCATCTGTACTTGAGTTTCAGACAAGAGGAAAATTTTCCAGGGTGCTGAGCTCAGGCAGTAGATAGGAAAGACTTATTAAACATGATACTGACTTCCTTGAGCCTTTCAAAGGCCCAAAGGGATGCTTTGTAACTGCAAATTGAAGGTTCACATGATCCATTAAAATAAAAAATATTAGTAAATTTTATTTTTGTTGTCTCATTTCAATGAAGACTTTGAGAACAACCATGTTCTCTGCCTTTTGTTTCCTCATAGTATCTAATACAGAGAAGACTCTTACTACTATTTTTTCTACTGTTTTGAGAGACTATTGCTTTCAACCGTAGCATTTTGACTTCATTTCTCTGTGATTCTTACAGAGATCGTACAGCACAGTGCTTGCCTACCTCCCAACCTACTCCTACTCTTCCCATTCTCAAATAAAGCACCCTGAGGGCAGGCTATGTATTTTTTATCTCAGAATCTTCCAAACAAACTGGCAAGGTGACTGGTACATGGGAGGCACTCAATAAATGTTTGTTGATTTCAAGCCTTCTGAAAGTGTTCATAAAAGCAACTATGTTGGAAAAAACAACAGAGTATAAGTAGGGATCTGGTAGTAGAAGATGCATAAAATCTAAATTTCTTGGATGTATATACTAGGCTTTTGGGTATCACGAGGTATTTGTTACCAACATGCAACAAGACAAGTAGCTAAAAGGAGAACTTATTTCTTTGGGAAACCCTATTGTACTTTAATAATAGGAATCACAAAATTTTTCATTTGGGTAAATTTTCTCTCTCCTTCTGGTCTGCAAGCTCCTTGTGAGCCAGAATATTCCTCATGATACGTGATACTATGTTTGACACACAGAACTTATTAAACAATATTTGATTAAAGAAGGAAACATATGCAACAATTAGCCTAGGAAATCTTGTCTGTCTTATTTTTTATAAATAAATTACAACAGGGAATCAGAATGTTGATACCTTGGGTAGGGTTCTGGACTATAGTCTATGAAGGTTGAAGGGAGGAAGACTGAAACATGCATATTTATGGCTGTTCAGCTCTACAGTTTATTGAAAAAAATTAATAGTAGTTTTTAAAACCTAATTTATTTCAAATTTATTCATTCCCAAACTAAGATCATTCAATGTTTTCAGGATTTACTCATCAGTATTGATGCTGTTGTTCGCATAAGAGTGCGATTGCATCATTCGCTCACTGATTGAAGGAATAACTTAGTTGAATTATTTTCCCTGTTTGATTTAAGTGGAGGGAACTGTGCACACCATTTTTTATTTTATGCACAAAGCATCATAATATAGTAATCCTACAAACCAGGAAATAGAGACATATTTTCAAGAGTGAATGCCTTTTTTGTAAGAATTTAAAAAAGATCCCCATATGATAATCCATACTAAAATAGAGTTCAGCACCACTGCCTGAAAAGGACATCCTTCTTCCTCAAGAGCTCAAAATAAAGGATAGATTCACTTTTATACTAACACGATTTTACAAATGCCATTCCCTTTGCTTCAATTGTTTCTCAGGCATTCCGTGCCTTCACGACAAAGATCAAATGCCACCTTCCCTAAGAAATAATATCTGGCTTTTACTCTCTTCTCAAAAATAGTCCATTGTTTCCTCCATGGTCCCATGTCATGTTTTATATACTTTTATTACAGAACTTCATTAATGAACTTATCCATTCACTCAACAGGCATAACGTAGCTTACCATTTGTCAGGCATCATGCCTGGCATCAGAACACAGTAAGCAGCACGACACTAGCTCATCCAATGCCAGTGTAATTGTTTCTTTCTGTCTCTCTCATACCATAGGCTCCCTGAGTATGAAGAAGTGTCTGTTCAATCAGTTGAGCAAGCCAAGGGCAGCAAGTGACAAGAAACCACAGTCTTTTCCATAAGGTTTCCAACTTCTCCTGCTGGATTCCTTTTTCTCCCTCTGCTCTAAATTCAACATTTTCCTCCTTCCTCTACTCCTCTCCTTTGGCCATCCCTGATATACTTTCATTCACCAAGCTTAATATTTAGTTCATTGTTTTCTCTACTCAAACTGTCTCCCCAGTTTCCCAAGACAGAAACTTGAGGGTCAACTTCAACTTCCCTGTTTCCCTAAACTTTCATATGCATGAAACAACTAAAAACTGGTGATTCTCCTCACTAAATTACTATCTGTTCACTCTCCTCTCTAGATCTCCTCTGGTCCTACTTTAGTTTCTTTTTCATCTTCTGCCTGGGCTATGTCCATAGCATGTTAACTGGTCACACTGATTGTGGGCTATCCCCACACCCATTCATTTTCTACTTTATGCCAAAGTTTTCTCTCTAAAACGCAAATCAGATAATTTCTTTATCACCATCCTCCCCTCATTCAAAGTTACTGATGGCTTTTCATCATCTTCATAATAAGGTGCCAGGAGATCAAACCACCCTCTGATAGCATGTAAGATTCTTCATGAGCTGGCCTTCCTGTTTGCCAAGCACTCTAAACTCACATACTCTTCAATCCCTCTGCTCAAAAACACTCACTAAGGTAACTAGGCTCCCTTTAGGATAACATGATTGTGAAATGTAAAATCTCCTCACATGTCGTGTGCCATGCTACTTAGGAAACTAGAATAAAGGATGAGAACTTTATCAACCTCTGTCCAAGGAAAAGTGATGCTGCTCCTCATAGACATGCATATTCCAAACACTATAACAGAATAAGAAAAATAATAAACATAAATTAAGTTGGGGCATCTTCTAAAAATTTTCCTTCCTTCCTTCCAGGGCACTCTGCTTTTATTTAGAATCTCTGCGATTTCTAGGATTGAGGAGTGAATCATGGAATTTTAAAACCAGAGGAGATACTAACATAAACTAATCCAGTCTCCTCATTTCAGAGATGAGAAAACTCAAGCCCAGAACATTGAGAGACTTGTCCAAGCTCATGCAAATAGTAAATAGCCTTTCCCTTCCACCACCCCCAACAAAAATACAAGGAAATAGATTTTACAATATAAAACAATAGCTTTGCTTATGCATTTTTCTAAGGAGTAAACTCATTCATCCACCAGGGCCTCTGTTCCAATGTGGTTTGACTGCTAAAACTCACTTCTTATTTCGCATTTTCAATTAGACACAAGGTGAAATGTCTCTTTATGGAATCTTGACTCACTTTTACCTGTCGCTGTGGGTGTATTAAAGTATATGAAGTTATAAAAAGATATGAAGTATGAATATAATCTAGTTTAATTATTTCTATCCTCCAATGACTATGATTGCAGTTGGATGTCAGTGAAATCTCCAGCAGTTGAACTTCATGCTTAGAAAAAGAGTGAATAGAATCAAAGGCTAGAGAAAAGGGAGCTGAGTGAGGATTACCAAAAAAGAACATTTATCTCACCAAAAAGAACATGAGTCCACGATGGAAAAACTTCAGGTTCGTATAGCATCAGTGAGTCAAAGATGATGTCAATATTTGTCAAAGTTAACCAAGCCAAGTTAAGTCAATATATAGATCATTGAGCTACCTTTTAAGTGAAAAAGCACTTAAGACATGTTTATTTGATAACCTTACTTGTACCTCCTGTCCAATTTTTTTTTTTTATTTTTTCCGTTAGCCAGGGCCTAAATCTCTTAGCAAATTAATCACAATTGCACTTGAAACAAACTGGCTGCTGAGGTACAATTCTTTAAACAGGCTGGTGTCAGCAGCCCTCTGTACTTTCAGAATGGTTAATCTGCTTCAAGACAATAATTTGCATCTGAGTTTTAAACATCCAGGTTTGCATTCATCATTCTTATCTTGCTGATACATTTTGATCCCTGGCCTTTCCGTGACAGGCAGCTGAAAGCCAAGATTTTCCAAAAGTCTGGAGAAACCCATACTGTGGGCAATGTCTTCTGCATCTCTCAGACTGCTAGGGAGTTGGTTTGATATGGAAAGGAAAAAAAATAGGTCCTAGCTACTCAGGAGGCTGAGGTGGGAGGATCAATTGAGCCCAGGAGTTCAAGTCCAGCCTGGGCAACACAGTGAGACCCCATCTTTAAAAACAAAAGACTTTTTATCTCTCTCCCCTGGCCAAACATTGTTTCTCCAAGCCAAAAACTCTCCTTGCAAATATTTCTTAGGCATCAACCGCTATGTCAAAAGAGTCTTTTCTAGTTTCTACCTCCCATGGTATTTCCACTTTCTGTGCTGTGAACCTGCTCTTTCTTCTCTTTCACTCTTCTGGCCCTGAGAATGTCTCTGTGCATGCACACACACCTACCACTATCCGCACCCCCATGTCCAAGGCACAGGCCTAAACGGATGGCTTTATGTGCATTCTCATATAAGCCTTATGTGTTAACCCAAGTCTCTGCTCACAGTACTGTCTCCATGCCCTGACCAAGGAAGAATCTTGTCATGTAGATGTATCTATGTCTAAAGTACAGAGTTGGGGATACAGGGAGTGCTCAGCTATTATCTATAAACTTTGGAAGGACATCTATCAGGACTTGTTACTGACTCAAGGAGGCAACTAGTTAAAGGCGAAGTTTATTCTCAGATATCAAAATGACTTGAGACTCAACTGCATACTCACAATCAACCTACCACCTCTTCTATTATCACCAAGGTGAAAGGATAGTGTCTACTTTCATCTCTCCCTTACACGTCCCTCCTCTTAAATTGCTTATTGACTGACTACTTCTGACTTCATTTTCCCTTCAAGACTTCCCTCTTTCTTGTATAGTTTTGTCATTTCATGCATATTAAAAAATGTTAAAGAGTTGGCAATAAGTTGTATAATTTTCCTGGATTATGCACTTTTTATGGATGATCTTGGCAGGTGGAACATCTGAACGGTCCCTCTCTGTGTTCCTCCTGTATTCATCACTGCACAGCTCCTCTAGGTTGGAGCTGGATGAAAGGATGAAACACAAACAAGGTCTAAATGCTGTTAATGTGGCCTCAAGACATTACGGGGTGCCAGGAAATGGAAGACACAAGATAAAGAGTCCTAACTCTACCAAGGTCTCAATTCTCCTGAGTGATCTTAGTATTCTATATGTCTAGGTTGTTTTTCTAAATTCACTTTTTACTGTGAAGAACTCTAGAAATCAAAACAATGGCAGTGCATGACAAGACTTTTTTATTTGATCCATTTTGTAATAGAAATTCCTCAGGCTTATGTGGAACCACAGCAGAAAAGAATATTTATTTTTATTAAATATATAATCCATATTTTTAATAAAGAAGAAAGATAAATATGTATCTTATTCCTTGTTCCTGAAAAGGAGAAAATAGTCTTTACTTCATAGGGTTATTGTGAGGGTTAAATAAGATATATTTAATGCTCTGAGACTTAGCATTTTGTGAGGCATATGAAAGATCATTAAATGTCATGTATTATTATTATTGGATCAAGGATCTTGATAGTATTTGTTGTCTATACATACCACACATAATGGATTTCAATGGTTTATGCCTAAAACTCAAAATGGTCACACTGATGACTTTTCATTGGGTATCAAAATAGCTAGGTGGTTGACCTAATTTTTCATTTTTCAATGAGTTGATGTGGCATTATGTAGACCCAGCCTAAGTGGACCATTTATTCCAAAATAGCTGAATAATGAGCCCATGCACTTGACCTGCTTTCAGCCTCCCTCTTGGGAGTGAGAGCAAAAAGTTTAGAGTTGGGTCCATTTGGTATTTAGGCACTGAAGAACATTTAAAACTGCAACCCAGTCACACCATCACTTCTTATCTTATAAATGAGTCTGTGGGATTGTTAGCTCTGCTTCTGGTGGGATAGATACAAAAGTTGCTTGGTAATTAAAGGGCTACAAATTTCCTCTCATTCTAATGGGGTTCAGATCCACCATATGAGACAGTGCTGTCTGTAACTTATCTCACGGGGTTGCTTTCTAAGAGGAATTTATTTTACAATATAAGCTCTGTGAAGAAAAAACTATGAATATTAATTAATAAAATGTTTAAGATTGGCATAACACATTGCTCTCTCAATGATTCCCAAAAAAGCCTTGGACAAGTAAATCTGACTCTTGTAATTACTAGCTATATTTTGGCAAGGCCCTTCCTCTTTTCCTTCCTTCCTTCCTTCCTTCATTCCTTCTTTTCTTCTTCTCTCTTGTTCACAAAAAAGAGGTTAGGCTAGATCTGGGTGGCAAATGTGCTTCATTTTGCTTCCTATTCTGACCAATGGGGAGTATCTTCCTGGAGTGTTAAATCAGGAAGGATTGCAAGGTTAATAAGAGTTCATCCAGAAAGAGTTCTATGATTGATTAGTGATGCCTGACTTGGAAGAGGAAATTGGAGTTACTCTAAAGTCAAGTCTATTTTCTAGACTTATCCTGGATTGAATAATCTCTAACTCTCTTTCACCTAAAATATTCTGTCAGGCATTCTTATAAAGAGCCAATAAAATAGAGAAGCCCCGGCTTACACCATGCTTACAGAAGCACTTTAAATTTGTTTTAGACACAAGTGCCACCAAAGGGATTTCAAGGTAGTCTTTACAAAATTGCCTCCAGAAGTATCTAAAGTAGATGTATGGTCTGTTGAAATTCGGACTTTTTTCCTAAGCTATTGTAGGAAGAGATGCTGAAAAATTTCCTTGATAATTCTTACAAGGATAATTTCCCTCTGAGCCACAATATTTAGGTCCACCTCCCAACTTTAGAAATGACTAAAGTGGGTAGGATTGGAGCTACTCATAGGAAACCAGACTTTTAGCTTTATTTTCCAAGACAGGGACATAGGAGATCTTTTGTGTTTCAAAGGTTAAGAAGGAAAACTTGCCCAACTCCTCAAGACAGATCCTTAAAACAGAGGGACAGGTATTTCAGCTCGGCAGGAGGGGCTCACTAGATATCTTCAATGCAGTGGGCCTGGGGTTTTGAGTGCCTTGGGGGATACCTGTGACTCTGAGATGATACAAAAGAGCCATGATTCTGGAATGATCCAGGATGATCCTGGACATTTTAGCTAAGGTTAACCATTCATCCTCCCTCTGAGATGACCATCCTCAAGCCAAGGACCATGGGGGCTGGTGAAAGGGCTTGGCCAGTAAGGATCACCATTACTGTAGTTTATGTGGGGCTTGTTAACATCCACACTGTGTAGCAGTGAGAATTAGAGGCAGCATTGCAGGAACCAAAGCCCAGTTTATCCTAATTGGATATGGAATTCAGACCTATACCTCTATTCTGCTGTGTAAACTCCCAGGAGTGGACACAAATGGAAAATGCACATCTTAAGGAAGAAAAATAAGAGATACGGCCATTTTTGTAAACAATTCCTTTGGGTTGCACTAGAACCAAAACTTAGAGATAGGTCCTGGCATATATTAGAGTACTGTTTCAACAGTTACTATAGAATTATGCCCAAATGACTCTTAATATGTATGCTTCAGTTACGTCTTAATGATACTCTACCCCTAAGTCCCTGTTTCTATCACCGTAGGTGAAAGCTTCATTCGATCAGTTCTTCAAGTCAAGAAACTTGGTGTCAGCAATCTCCTTTCCAAAAGCTAACTACCTCATTCATTTCATCAGAAAATCTGCTTCCTACAGTCTAGACATTATCTCTTAGATCTCTCTGTAGCAATCAAAATCCCATTCAGGTGCTGGGTTCAGAACTTTCGTAAGGAAGTGTTATGAGCCAGTGCTAACAATGGTTAGTGTTTATCAGTTGAGAAAAGTCTAACAGAAGACACTAAATCTGAAAAGTAAACCTGAAGGCCAGAAGGGACAGAATGTCATATGAGACAATGGGCTATGTAGAGGTTCATAACTACGCAGGAGATAGCAACATCCTCTGTGGAGGGGAGGGATTACTGACAGGTACAAGGTGGTAAACCCAATGAAAAGATCCTTGCTTTTGTTCAATTGTGGATTAGGATTTCCTGGACCTACTTGTCAGAGGAGTAATATTGTCTGAATAGACTTAAGATAAATTGTTTAGCAGCATTTCAATTTCAATTCTATAAATATTTACTTAGTTTTCATGCTTCATGCCCACATCCCTGAAGATGTTAATGGAAAAAAAGAAGATGCCAACAAAGAAATTGGATGATTTAAAACAAAAATATTGATTTCTACCTGCACTACTAACCAGAATTTTACTATGATGACATCAACTTCTTTCTTCCCTTGGTGCCTGCTCTGCAAAAATCATCATTGCTTTTCTGCCCGGTGCTTTGTATTTAAAGCAAACCTATCTCGTGTCTTACCAGTCTCTGATTAGTTTCTGACTTCTGGACTCTCTCGTTCTCTCTCTCTTCCTTCCCACCCTACTCCCATGCTAAAATCCTTTACTAATACTGAGAAGTGTTTTCAGCAAATCCAGCCTCCCTTCCTTCCTCCTTCCCTCCTATTGTTGATATCTCCACCTACCCTTACTCATCCCCTTCTTCTTGAGCGTTCACCTCTTCTATCAAAACTTTTGGATGAGTCTGGCCAGCTCTCTCCTTCAAAGGTGTACTTAATTCATAAGGCTTAATATGTTGACCCTCCCAGGGGTATTTGCATCCTTATAGGTGATAAAATCTTAAGAAAAAGGAATAAAGTTGTAATGATCAATTTTTAATCATTGGAAAACTGATGGGGAAGCTGCTGTGATCTCATAGGAGTCTTCCCAAAGCCTCTGCAAACAGCTTGATCTTCAATTCCATTATTCAGAGCACTTCCTAGTATGCTAAGAGGTGCCGGCTGCAATTTGTTGTTCCTGGCTTGGATCCCAGCTTGTGCCTTTTCCGGGTGGTGTTCTCTCTTCAGAACCAGATCTACTGATCCCCAGGACTCTCCAATAGTAGCAGTAATTCTCCTGGAGCACTAAAAAAATGCTCCAGTGTCCAGAGGGGTTGGGAATGAAGGAGTTAATACTCTTAAGTGCCAAAGCAGGCACAGCTAATGGGTCTTAACAGAAACCTGAGCAGGAGACCAACCACCTGCATTCAGACTGACCACTTATCGGTGGAATCCTGGGTGGTCTCCCTAGCAGGTTCCCCCCTGCCTGGGGGGGCTGCGGCACAGAGAAGAATCCAGTTCAATAACGAGCAAAAGAATGATTAATAGTGCTTCCTGCTCTCAGGGAGAGGCGGGCTGGGCAGCAGGGTGCTGGAAGAAAGCAAACAGCTGGATATTAGATTGCAATGTGGACAAAAACCACTTACATTTTAGATTCCATGTCATTGTGGTGATTGAGGCATGGAACTGAAACCTACTCTTGATTAGCAGGGCAAAGAGTAAGTTGCTGTACCATTTTTATTAAAATTTTGTCATTTCGTTCACTTATTAAGACCTTTTTTAAAACTCAGTAGCATGGCCTTCTCTGCTATCCGAAAAGGTATAGTAACTATTTGATAGCCTATTTATACTTAGAAAAAAAAAAAAGAGAATTCCACGTGTGGGCCTTCATACTGGACGCACATTTTATCTATACGCATGCTATGTATACATGTATGCATACATCATATGCAGATTAGAAAACACTAATGAATTCAGACTCTCAAGCGAATCTGCATAGCACTGTTTCTCAACATAGGAGTTAGCAATGGTTCAAAGTGTAAGACAGTGTCAGCTGTGTAGGAGAAACTGAGTGGGTGGGGAGAAGTGGAGGCCTCGGTGAGTGAGACACGAAGTCATTTCTGTGGTTCCTCCTCTGGTGCCCTCCTATGAGTCAAGGTTGCTTGTGACATTGTAGTTGGCAGTTTAAACAATTGGAAAAGAAATTAGATGAGAAATAAAGTTGATATTCCAGGAGTAAAATTCATAGTGGAAATCAAATTTAACATGCAGAGAACTCTCAACATATATGGAGTATGTACAGAGAGTACATATGCACATGTGTTTGTGCTGGTAGTATGTGCGTATTTGCGCCCACACACACACACACACGAAACATGCAGAGGAGCCAGTTTATTCTTAAAAGAGTACATGCTTGGGAGACAATTCATGGATTCAAACCTGGCTCTGCAGCTAACTGACTGCTGAAATAAGCAATTCATGTCAACTCTAAATCTCCATGTATTTACCCATCAATAAAATGAAAGAGTTAGATATCCTCACGGTCCCTTACAACTTTAAGATTCTAAATATTTGTGTACAGGATGTCATTATTAAACAATCTGGAGAAACATTCCTCCATCGGCCTGACCCTTACCCGCCCTGCCAGCCCTGCGTATTTAGCTGCAGATGAACATCATGGATACTGAGGTTCACAGAGGCTAGACAGCTGTGTAGAGAAGAGATTGAAATGTGGTGAGTAGAAAGGAGCCACCCACAGGAGAGTAAAAGAAGCTCCACAACCACTATGACAAAGTACAGGCCCTGTCCCCAGGGAGTGTCCTCTCTGGGGCACATGGTGGGTAGAAGAGAAGGATCTATCTCCCTACCTGACTCAAAATGATTATTGAAAGCACAGACTTTGAAGTCTGACGGGTTCATGTTCAAGTCAGAGCAATACCAGTCCCTAGCTACATAGCCCTTGGCCGGTTATTATCCTGCTCTAATTCTCAGATTTCCTACTTGAAAAATAAAGATCATAATGCCTATCTCTACAAGCTCTCTTAAGGCTTAAATGAGAACATGGGTGATGTTTTTAAACGGTGCTCAGCACACAGTAAGTATTCAAAAAGATGGTGTGTGTGTATTTCACATATATATCTCTATGTATATAGATGTATATTTCCCATATTACATATTTATTATTAACTGTCTGATAAGCTCTATTTATAGAAATTTATGTAAAAAAGCTATTGTTATTTGGTAGTGGGAAAATAGAAATTAATTCTTCATGAAGGATAGGGGTTTCATTTTCTAAAGAAAAGAATATTTGGAAATCAGGAAAAAAGATACCATGGGAAGAAATGAATAGGGAATTGGACACTGTATGTCAGACACATGGTCAACCACTGAGAATTGCTCCATGGAACTTCTTTATTTATGTCAAGTTGACTGCCAATAATATAAGTGGCTGGAGCTACCCCCCACCCATGATCCCAAAAATAAAGTCTCAGAGACTAAGTACTCTTTCTGTGCTTTCGTGGCTTTGCTAAATACTTCCTTATGATTCCTCCAGAATAAGAGTCCCAGGAGAGCAGGTGGCATGCCTATCTTGTCCAGTGCTGGATCCCAAAAGCCTAGAATGGTGACTGGCATGTGGTAAGTGCTCAAAATATACCACACTATCAACTTCTGGTGTACTTGTTCTGATAATTGTTTCCTGCTTGCCTCTTCCTGCTAAGATATAAGCTCCGCAGGCAGCGAACCTCACTGTGTTTACCAATGTGTCCCATGTGCCTAGAATGGTGCCTACCACATTGTGGGTGTCCCATAAATGTTGTTAGAATGATGACTGAAGGAGGTAGAGAGAGCAATTTAGAAACATTAAAGTCTCAATAATCCAGGTTGCTCAAGGAGCTTCTTAACCTTTAGTTTCAAATGGAGGTTTCAAGGAAAATGGCTTCCACTGCCCCTTAAACACAGAGCATTCAGCTAAATAACCAGACCTTTCAGGAATTTCTGAGAAGATGAAGACAAGGGAAAAAATTCAGTTCCATATCCAAGGTTGCAGAGGCTGTTCCACATTCACCCAAACTCACACTCTCCTACACTGGATTTGTCAAATCCTTTATTTAAATATCTCATTATCTAAGACAATTTTGTACTTACTGTCATGAAGGCTTATGAAACCTGCAAACCTGTCTTGCTGGAATAGGTACAATTTAAGCCAGTGATTGTTCAAGAGAGAAAGGAAAGGTGAAGAATGGCACCATTGTGAAGATTAGAGCAGGAAGGTAGACAGCCCTCGGAGCTAACCTCTGTTCTCCGGGGTGTTTGTTTAGGCTCCTCAGACAATGCATGGAGCCTAGAGAAAGAGGGGGGAAAATTGTAAGTCTTCATGTATAATTTTTGTTGTTATATCTAAACTGATAGTTGAGGGCTAGGAGCTGAAACAATATTTTATAGAAGTATCATGTTGAAGTTTTTGCAGGTTTCAAAATATTTAAATATGTAAATTTCAATGGAGAGATGTTCAGATTTTTTGATAGTCTAATGATTTTAAGCATCTCATTTCTAGTCACACACTGACAAAAGATGTTCAGATTGCAGTGTGAGATGGTTTCTATGGTTACAGTTGTTTCCTAGCATTTTAGTGACATCTTTTGTGAGCATTGGCTGCTTCACTTATTTGTCACTAATGTATGTGTAGAACTATAGTTAATAGCCTTGGGCGGACAAAATTTTTTTTTCTGAATGGCTGTATTGTTTTTTAGCAGCATTTTTCAATAAGGTGACAATGCATTAGAATACTAATGGTATGTATGGTATTTTCGGATGTCAAGTTTTCAATAAAATGATAATGAAAATTTTGCATTTCATTTAATAGTTAAATATTCATGAATTTTCACAGCATGATGAACTGAGCGAAAAATAAAGAAACTGTATAATGTATAATTCTAAACATCATAAATTAAGTTTCTTTTCATAGAACCTATTCAAGAGTGTTTAATATATGGTTCTTCCTGGATTTAGACCAATCTGAGCTAAATTAAAGGCATCTAAAAAGGAAACTTGTTTAAACCAATTTAACATATTTTAACACAGCATGTTTACAATGTAACAATATAAAGGAAAATGACACATTACAAACAATATATACATTATATAAAAATTATGATGACTAAGTGGGGGATATAGTCACCAGGCAAGAGTATTTTGAAGAAAGTAATTGTGAAATAGGAGATGCAGGGATGCCTGGGAGAGAGCCAGATGACATAACCATGAGTAACAGGATGAAAATAAGCAGTAGAAATTAAGAATCTAAAAGTTGTGTTCAGTGATATTTGTTTCAGGCACTAGGCTAATTTCTAGAGAACCTAAAGGTGAACACCATGTCTTCCTTCTGGTCCTGCACTAATCCAGTCCTAAAGCAAATGTTTAGAGTAAGAAAAAAACTGTTCCCTAATATTAGAGGTTAAAAGACTTTTACTCCAAAGTATGAGTCAATTCCTTATAACAAATCATATATATATCTTATTGGTTCTGCTCCTCTACAGTAGGGATATGTGTGGCACTTTGTTTCATTAATCACATATCTGCTTATATGTATATAAGATATGTACTTGTTTCTATTTAATGTATATAGAAAAGAACAAATGCAGAGAATTACAAGTAAACCAACTAGTCTTAGAAAATGTGAAGATTGTGCCAAAAACAGAAAGGATAATCCAGGATGCATAATCAAATATCATAAGTAGAAAGAAGATCCAATGATGTTCACTGATGATAAATTAACCAAATGTCCTAAAAACAAAAATTAAATATGTGTACTCAATGTCTTATACCTAGGGGCTAAAGCCTCTACATTGACAAACTAACTCTATTGAAACTTTAATATAACATTTTTTCAAAAAGACAATTTGTTTTGTTGCATCAGTATACACTCCAAATACTTGTTACAAAGAATGCATCTACAGTAAGTATTTGGAGACTCTGCGTATGGAGTTGAGCTACCAGAGAGGAAGTGACTAATGGAATTCTAATCACTGAGATAGGGAAGACTGAGAAAGAAGCCATTACTTGAATCCTTATGGGACAGATATTTTTGTTAATCACTGAATAACCCATGACCTCTTCTGCCAACCTCCTGGCTGAAAATTGTTCAAGCTATCCTCTGCTGACTGGCCAGGTATTCCATTGACCCATCCTGTTAAGAGTCTTAAATGGGAGTAAGAGAACTCTAAGGCTGAAACACAGAAGATACACTTGGCTTCTGTTAAAGGGCGAATCAAGCATACGACCAATATAAAATGGATAGGAAATCACAGCCTGAGGAGCTGCTGACCTATCCAATACAGATTCATAAATGTAGACGAGAATCAAAGATAATTCTTAAAAAAGTTTTTATACATTTGAATGTTACTGCAAACCCTATTATTTAACCAACTTAGTATTATCCTTGATTTATGTTAAGCAGTGATCATTTTATGTATTAAGGAATTGAATTACCAATGAAAGTAATATAATCATGAAAAGTAAAAAACGGAAATTCCACATTATTTTCTTAATCTTAATACACTGCCTAAACCCAGTTTATTTTAACATACTGATTTTTATTTATTAAATGTCGATCAGATAAATTTTGTCATTCAGTGTCCTGGCTCTACCACTTACTAGTTGTACAACCTAGTGGAGTCAACTTTACCTTTCACATTTCAGTTTGTTCATTTATAAATAGGGATAATTGGAGTATCTACCTTATAAAATGTTGTGTAGACTAACTGATATATATATTATACACACACAACACACACACACATAAACACTTAGAACTAAGTTTGTCAAGTAGTTAGCAGACAATACATATTAGCTATCTTCATCATCATTCTAATTAATGGCAATTTATTTAGAGGCAGCTAAAAATAGGTCCAATGGAGAGATGATGGTGAGAGATGTTAAAGACTTTCTTAGCCAAATGCCATTACGGTGGATATAGGTACATATGGTGTTTTAATGGAGTATCTTAACCTGGATAAAACGCATTCTGGGCTAGAAGTCAGCAGAGCAAATTAGCTAAATTTCTAGTTCTCAACTTCCTTATCCATGACAATAGGTTGGCATTATTGATATCCTTCTGGTCTAAATTGTGATGACTGTATGATTTTATGAAATCAGATGCTTGAACAAGAATTTATAACACAAAAGGACAAATATTATACAATTCCATTATGTGAGATACCTAGAATAGTCAAATCCATAGACAAAAAATAAAATAATGGTTATCAAGGATTGGGGGAAGAGGTAATGAAGAGTCACTGTTAATGGGTACAGAGTTTCAGTTTCGGAAGGTAAAATTGTTCTTGGGATTTATAGTGATAATGGTTGCATAACAATGTGAATATACAGAACTGTACATTTAAAAATGGTTAAATGGTAAATTTTGTGTTATGTATATTTTACCATTTTGTTATATATATATATATACACACACACACACACACACACATATATATATATAAAACATTTGGGAATAAACATGTGGGAGAAAACAAAAAACAATTATAGAGTTAATCTAATATTAAGGTAAAAATTACCCTTGTCCATAATTTTGGACATTGAGTCGAGTAACATACATATCATAGTATTTAGTCTCTGTTTGCATGGTGCTTAAGGCTCTAAAATTTTGCTTTTAAAGTATTGTTTTATTAAAAAGTTCCTCATTAATTTTAGATACACTCTTTTGGCTTCAGATTTGGGAATAAAACCATTACATCACATCACTATCAGAAGTGTTACTTCGGTGCCTCAGGAAGTCCAACGACTCCATTGTGATCAGCACTCCTAGCAGGGGGATCTTCTTTAGGATACATCAGTGTCTTGTACTAGAATAAGTGAAGAGAACATTAGCAGGACAAATTGTGGCTAATGCATTCTCCCTTATGCATTTCTGGGATGATAACCAGCCCCATTAAATATCACCCCAAATGGATTGGGAATGCTACTGAACAGGAAAAGAAGACATTTTCCTCCCCCATAAGCTCAGCCAACACAAACATCGCCCGAGAGAGTGCTGCTCTGGCATTTTCTTTCACATTCTGAGGTGTTTCTTGCATATCTCAGGAGATGGGAACCTAATAACCTACCTGCAGAGACTCCAAACAAGCAAATGATTTTTATTATTAGCCTGGATAGGCTAATAGCAAATTTGATCTTTGGTTTCAAGGCCTAACCCCTTTACCCAAAATGTACCCAGATTTCAAATATCTCCACTTCTCTGTTTTACCAGGAAGCAGCAATAATCTACTACCACCACTGTTATTATGGCATTTCAATCAACTCATTTCACTGCCGTTTGAGAAAACACTTTGTTGAAACCCAAAGGAAAATCTGACACATTTCCATTCAGACATATGACTG
The DNA here is from genome assembly GCA_004363605.1 of Indri indri. Taxonomy (NCBI): domain Eukaryota; kingdom Metazoa; phylum Chordata; class Mammalia; order Primates; family Indriidae; genus Indri; species Indri indri. The sequence goes on from RJWJ010005767.1 coordinate 37,997, forward strand.
GAAAAAAACCTTAATAACCAGTAATCAGAGTCTGCCTTCTTTGGGTTTAATTCACCGTGGACAAAACAATTTATGCTGCATTGGATGAAAATAGTTCATCGATGTTATTCTCCAAGAGTTAGTAAAATAACTCCTTCTCATCTGATATCCCAAAACTAGGGGGCAAAGAGTTCAGATAATGTTGGGATCGATAAAGTCACAAAAGCAGAGTCATGTAGGAAATACATCCTGAAATTACTATCTTGCTCTTTTTATCACAGAACCAGCCAAAGGGCCATTATCAAGGGTAGTATTACAACAAGTTTTAGTTCAGAGAATCATCGAAATTAAAGACAACAAAGATATAATATATATCTGCCCAGACAGGGATTGCAATGATCAACAGTCTGAAGTGTTTTTCCCTTTCAGAAAATAGACCTCAGATTATTCCCCATGGCTTAAATAATTCAAAATAGTGAATCATCAAAATTTACCTTTTAATATATTTTGAACTGACATTTGAATATGAATATATAGTTTATAGAAAATTAATTTAAGCAAATTATTGAGGCCTCATTAAAGGCCAAACCCAGGTGAAATGGAGAAATATCCTTTCTTCAGTATGTATCAGATCCTTCAGTTCTGCCTCATAATCTTGCATTCTCAGAATAGTCTCCCTTTCTGCCAATGCCTTATTTCCTATCCCCTCATGCAAAAGTGCCCCTCTATACACATTTCTCTAGAGCTACAAAGGGTCTGTGTTTCAATTTCAAAAGTTTTCTCTGGATGCACAGAGAGTAGTGAGAGTTCTTTTGTCAATAAAGTAAAAAGTAGGTAATATTTGTTTTCAGCGGCAATACAGTACATCAGTAGTTCCCAAATTTGGTTGCACATGAGAATGACCTAAATAGCTTTTAAAAACCTGATGCTCAAGGTCATACCCCATACCGATTAAATCAAAATGTCTGTGAGTAGGAGCCAAACAACAATGTCATTTAAAGATATCCACATAATTTCATACTGCAACAAGTTTAGGAAACATTGCAGTATATGTTGGAAATAAAACTTTGTTAATAAACCATCTCTTTGTAGCACTAATCAAGAATTGGCATTGGTTTTTTTTTTTAATTTCTTAGCATTATTCAATCTTTAATAACTCTAGGAAAATCAAAATCAAGCTGTCCAAATAAATAATAAAAAACATCTCTCTTTTTTTAATCATTATTAACTCTAATACTATGGCCCCACTGAACATTGTTTCATGAAATATTTTATCCTTATGGCTTTATTTCTATTACCATTTTTTTTTAACAGGGCCAACATGGACTCTACCCATGGAGAAAGGCATATTCACACCTCCCACAGGATAGATTGTTTTTCAGGACAGTTGCTTGTTTTAAATATGGTTTAGTTTGTTTTCCAATATGATTTATATTCTATTATATAAGAGAGGAAGACTGAAACCACCACACCCATTGTAATGTTTTCCTTTTGGTCCTCAGACTCCAAAAACCTCATTACCACCTGGAAACGTTGTGCTAAATTCTTATTTTTTACCTTCCATCTTACGGATAATGCAGATATTTTTAACTTAAAATTCTTGTTCTCCATATTTCCATTAAAAATTTATCTCAACATGACATTTTAAAGTCTATATCTATCACCAATTAATTTTCTTATAAAAATTAATTAATTTTTCTGAGAAAATTAATTTCTATATTTTGATTAGAAAATTTAAGCAGTTGCCAGATAATCCACACTTATTTCAGCCATATTCCCTAGAATACTGCCCTAACATGCCAGCTTGCTTTACTTAACGGCGACTGTTTCTTCTAATGTGTGTATGCTTAACCCTTCTGGATCCTTCTCTCAAGCTGTTTGAACTATGGCACCTCTTGGAAACAGTCAACTTTGTTAAAAATATTTTTGCCTTGTTGAATCTAGATGGCTTTACTACTGGAATATTTCCTTCTTCTCTCTTCATTTTTTTTCCTGTCTAATAATTAACATATTCACAAATAAAACAGAAACAAAAGGAAAATTAAATAGTTCCCTTCAAAAATTCCTTTGTTATTATGAGATCTAATCAACAACAGATACTACATTTTAAAAATATTAAGCCAACTGAGTTAAGTCAATTCTTGCTTACATTATGATTTCTGAGGACATTTCTTAGAGTCTCCTTAAGAGATTTTGAATGTCTCCTTGAAACTCATAATAGTATAGCTTTGAAGTCATCATATGATGCTTTATTCATGAACCTGAGAAGCTTGTTCTCATCGAGTTTCTCTTGCAAAATGAAAGTGCTCTTTTTGACCTTGTCTCAGGAAGGTTTGAGGAACCAGCAAGCAGCACAAGAGAGGCCTTAGAAGACAGAGAAGGGTGAGGAAATGGCAGTAGCATAAACAGCAACGTATGACTGCTTTTTGCAGAAGGCTTCAGTACTGGGTGACTTACGTAACTTACTATGAGTCTCACTTGAGTTAGCAATAAGTCAAGTATTTCCTAAAGGTATACTACATGCCCAGCACTGTGCAAGGCATTAAAAAGAACGCAGAAGAAAAGAAGGCCCAGAATTGCCCCTGGCACTTGCGATATGACTGAGGAGAGAAGATGCTATTGATTATAAAACAATGTAATTTTTTTGACCACTAAGGTAAACATACAAGTGATTAAATTTTGACATGCCACAATGTATGTCAAGATGCATTGACATTGTAAGATGCATCCTGATTTCATAGATGCTACAAATGCCAAAAAGTCCAAAAAAACCAGAGTACATTTTGGGATCTACACAATAGAGTACACACCTGAAACAACAAGGAAATAGTACACAATAGTGCCAAATCCAGGAAAGGTTGTATACACAGTGATGTATACAATCTCTCCAGAGGGCTGCCACAGTAGATACCACCACAACTACCAAAGTGGTTTGCAAACCAACCAAAGCTAAATGGCAAAGAGTTAAAAAGCACTTGTAAGTCCCTGGAGTTTCATATAATATCTAGGTGGCAAACTCCTTCTTACTAACTTTTACAAGAAAGGTAAGGTACATTGAAGACTACACCACATCTGACCCACTCTCATTTCCTACTTATCCTACATCCAAAATATCTCTCATATCCATCTCTTCTCCTTTCACGCTTGCCACTACCTTATTTCTTTTCACTGTTTCCTCAACCAAATATCTCTAGGCACTGTCTAGATTGATCGTTCTTATCCATAGCTCTGAGCACAATGATTCCAGCATTACAGGGATGGCAAGAGTGGCTAATCAGGGATGATAAACCTATTTAGCTTGACATTCAGGGCCTTATAATATAGGACCCAAATATACCTTGTCTCCTATTTTTCCATTGCAGTAGAAATTCTCTTAACATATTTCTATTTAATTGACTCATCAGATCAATGCTCTCTGTTCCTTCTATAAAACATGACCTCTGTGAGCACACAGCTGATGAAATACTCTTGGCTAGCAAGTTTACAGTATGCCCATGCCCTTCTCCCACCAATTAGTCGTATGCTTGCCCAAACCTATTTATGCCAATCTTACTGTTCTTGCAATTACGTGATTTAACTAAATATGAAAAGTGATAAAACATGAGGATGGAAAGAAAATTGTTTCTATGAAAACTAAGTTATATGCTTGATTTAAAAAAAAAAAGGCCAATAAAAAATGATGTCAAATTAGGAATGGGCAGGACGGCTGTAATGGATTGAGAAAACAAATCATAAAAATCCAGGATATCGCACTCAAGATTGTTCTCATCTCCCAGTTTTGCTCCACTTTAAATAAACCAAACTAGTCTACCTAAAACCAGCACAAAATGATGTATTATAGGTAGGGCCTCCTATCAGTAGAATCATACTTCAAGAAATGATTTGCTTCTTTAACAAAAGATTGGCAAATAAGTGTATGCTTGTACATTTCATGTTAAAATGAGGGATGTATATGTGTTGTTTTTTAATGATTCCCCAACTTTAAGTTTTCAATTTCTAGACTGGCTAACAGTCCTAATTCAGTAGATGGAGACTCTCTGCTCCTATCCTGGGCTCCAATCAAACTTTAACCTCAAGGCCAACACTATTTCTTCTTGATGAAATGAACTTTTCCCACATCTCACACGAATCCTCAAGGATCTGAGCAAATGCTCCATTTCTATGAAATGTTCCATAAAGGCCTCCTGCCAGTAATTGGACTCAGAGTCACCTGAGGGTTCTAATATCAGCCCTACCATTTTTTGTGTGTGGGACCCTAATCCAGTGTAATAGCCTCCAAGCTTCAATTTCTCCATCTGTAAAGTGGGGATAATACCTACCACCTAGGATTATTGAAGGATTTAATGTATAAAAGATTAAGCATGATGCCTATAATGTAGGTGGGTTCAAAAAATGAAAGACACCAATCTCCATCCTTCTTTTGGATGCTTATAGACCTTTGCTCTTTTTCATTATGTTTCTTACTTTCTATTCTGTATTTTTAGCTTTAGTATATGTCTTTTCCCCTCCATTAGACTATATATTCCTTGACTGCTCAGCTATGCATCCAGTACTTTTTTGCTATCGATCGCTTTGCTCTTAAATAAATAAATGATTAAATGAAAGGTTGAATGAGTGATGAACTTTTGTTCTGGTCAGATAAATAAACAGAGGCCTGGCAAAAGAATAAGGAAAAAGATATAATACAGAGTGTCTTATATGATCTGCATTTGACTTTCTCCAAAATTTATTCAATAGAAAAGACAAGATGCCTAATTATAACAGCTTAAAGGTGGGTGCTTTCATATCTCGTTCATCTTTTGGTTCTGTGTTGATTCTGCCTTTCTCCTAAAAATGTTGACGGGCTAGATTACACCTGACAGCAGTCTTGGCAGGCCCTAGAGAATTCCATCTTTGCAACGCAATGTTCTTTGGGAGAAAAGAAAACTTTTGCCTGTTTCCCCTCACCTCCCCCCCAAAAGATTGAAATTCTACATTCTTTTTAGTTGACAATTGACTGGAACATTTTGCAAATAAATGCCAGGCCTCAATGAGGTGTAAAATACTGACTGTATTAGCTAGTTATTTAGAGAGATGTGAAGATGCTCTTGCCAACATACATTCAATTTAGGCTTTGGATGCTTTGTGTGATCTCCCAGGCAGCACATGTTTGAAAATGTTAGGATTTAATTTAAAAGTTTTCACATTTGCTTTTTTGTTCTTATTTTTTAAAGCAGCAATAACTTTTTAGTTCTTTAGAGAAGAAACTCTAGTGTTAATCTTTATATATGTGCACATGTTTATATATTTATGTAAAATATGAAAAAATATTTTTACAATGCTTTCTATTATTTTGCTCTCTTCTAATTTTTGTCATTGAACTTAAGCTTTTTCAGCCTGAGACTACTGAAAATAGAACTACAGTGTTATTTTTGTAAAGATGACCTTTTCAGGTTCATACCCTTGGATTAACTACATGGATCCACACATAATTTTATATTTATAGACTGCAAGGTTGCTAAGGAGCACTGAAATGTCTTCTTATCTACCCACCATGTGAGGAAAGTGACAGAACCCACTTGAGTCATATACAATCAAGACTTTCTCCATCAACTAGGGAATAAGACTCTACATTACATTCCTTGACATTGTTACAAATTAATATTTATAATAGCTACAATAGCTTATATTTGTATAGGTAGGAAATATTCATTGCTTTTACTGCCATGTCTGAGTATGTTTAGCAAACTAGTGGGTTAGGCTTAACTAGAGATTTGTCATGCATTGTACAAGTTACATACTTTCTAGGGGAGCCATTCGCATGGACTATTACGTTGTGACTTTTTCTAAGATAATGTCAAAATAGTTTCAGATGATGGAGTTCAAGAACATCTGGCAAACCGATGGAGTGGTCCAACAAACTCCTTATTTGAGAAGAGCAGGAAGAAAAGAGGACACTGAAAAACTCATCCTAAAGGGGAAAGGAGTCAAATAATGAATCACGGTCAATACAGTCAACAGCTTCAGGGGGTGGTTGCTGACCAAACCTATTGCAACTCAGCCATGCTGATGACTTGGGAGGAAGTTGCTGTGTAGGAAACTAGCTGAGAGTTTTGTCACTAAATTCAGTAACCCTCTGAGAGAGCCAAACAACGTCCCAGTGCGCTTTCCCTAGCAATGTCAAGAAAAGACAGCCACTGCCACCTTGCTTCAGTGAAGACTTCTAATTTTTTGTGGTCCCATGAGGATTCAGCATGAATAGCCAATCAACAGGAAGTCCTAATCTAGGGGGAACATGGGTCCTAGGTAGTGAGAAACATCAGCAGAAGGGGCGGCAGCTTGAGGAAAGGCAATAATATCATCAGAGGTCCAGAGGTAATAGTCACAAGAAAGAGCACTGAAAGCAAACTGGGGTCTAGGCTGACTCCCCTGGAAACTCGAGAGGTGCTTGGAAGAGAGGAAGTTTGCAAAGCACTGTATGTGAAGGAAGTGAGGCCCCCAAATGTAAATGACTTTCCCAAGGTCACCCAGATAGAAAAATCAGGGTTAGAAATCGTCGTCAGGAGTTCCACAGTTATGTATGACCATGAATAGTCTGTGAAACCAGGACTCTGAATGACAGGCCTGCATCCAACAGAAAACTGAAAGAGAAGGTCACCTTTGAGAGTGTATGCCACAATGTGTCAACATTATCTTTATAAGACTGTTCTAAGAATTACTAATAGTCATGAGTTTTGAGACATCAGTAAATAAGAACGAAATGTAAATGTGCATTCTGTCATGATGCAATTATTTCATTAACAGATTCTTTTGCTATGGTAATGACTAAACACTGTCAGATGCAGTACACCACACATACACCTTACACTAAAGTGGTAGGTCTTAGAGAACAGCATGGAAAGAGAACTTTTGGAACTATTTTTAATATTTCCCAGGGCAACCTGCTAGAATGACTAATAGTTGCAATTAGGTCCAATGTTTGAAGGATTTAAAATCTAACATTGCTACATATGTCTTGTACTGTTTACTTACAACTGCATGAGCTCTGAATCCCAGCTTGACACTTACTAACTTTATGGCCTTAGACCAGTCATTGAGCCTCTCTTCCTCCCAGTGGTTAGGAAACTGCATGAAAGTGCAGAGGGCACTGTGAGATACACAACCAAAGAGTGAGAGATGGGAGCCCCTGAGAAACCACCAAAGGTAAGACTACAGTTGCATAAGGCCAATTATTTTGAGTTGCTAATTTTGCCTTTGAAATTTTCAGTGCTGTACTTGGGACAAAAAAAAAGTCAGTAATTTCTTCAGATGTTCTAGAAAGAATGGTTTGAAGACACCCTAAAATGCTGACCTTACTGTTGATTGCCACTGAGCAGTCAATGGTAAGGTAGGGGCCCCTAAAATATAGTTAGTTGTGGTTGTTTTTCCTGGAGACTCATAGCTAAATTTGCTAGGCAACCAAGAAGCATGTTTTAGGAATATAAAAGCAGTACATTGTGGTAATGGTGAGAGAGATACTGTTACACATCAAAATCTGCCAGTCTTGGAAAAGTTACAATAGTTAGAAAAAGAAAAGTGTTGCTGCGATGATGATAATGATGATGATGGTGATGATGATGATGACGACTATAATAATGATGATAATGATTTAGTAGGGCTGAAAGAAACAGTCAACCAGGAGTGACAATGTCTGTGTAACTAGCTCAGCTCTGCTATTTACCAGTTCCATGACTTTGGACCAATCACTTAATTACTGAAGACATTGCTTTCTCATCTCTATAATGAGAAAACTGTTAATATTTAATAACGGACTCCCATATGTCTCTTGAGGTTGTCGCGTGGGCAAAGCAAGAAAAAGATGGAACCACTCTGTATTCAGCAACATGCTTAAATAATTAATGACACGGATTTGTTTGATTGCCTTTGCTAAACAAGTTATCATGATGAGTTGCTAACCAGGTCGCTAGTTTCCCAATGGGATCATGTGAGGGGAAGAAAAAACTCCAGAGGCTGTTGGACTTTGGGAGTTTTGTATAAAATTTGCAATCAAATGTGAGGTTTTAGTAAGTGAAAGGTTTGCATTTTTAATTCAATGTATCTCTTCTTGTATAGATTTTTTTAAATAACACATTTTTATGGCATTTATATTTTCAAAGTATTTTCTAAAATAGCTGATCCATAATAGAAGAGAAGTATTCTGCATTATAGTTAAGAATAAAAGATAAAATGCTATATCTTAGAAGAAAGTGTTGGCCTACCTCTCAGAAAAATCTAAATGCTAGTCTATTATTGTCATAGAGCTCTGAGCAAGGACCTCAGTCTCCCCATCTGCCAACTGCGGATGAGAGACTAGATAATTTCTAATGTCCTACCCAACTCTAACAATTGATAATTTCTATGAGATTACCCATGCTTTCCCCCATGTTTCCAGATGGAGGTGCCAATGAATGATATTCTCTTTTAGGGCAGCCCTGCTGTTGATTCTGTTTGGTGGCATTGATTCTCCTAAAATCTGTAGGACGTGACAAACAAAGAAGGTATGAAGAAATGTGCTTTGAAAACTGAGCATGATATACATTTTCATGTCGAACAGAAAAATTTCTGTTTACACTTTGCATGTAATTTGCAGGATGTAAATGTCAAAGCAAAAGCTTGATAAAGTTAGCACACAAGTAGTGGATTAAACTGAGAACCAGATATGAGCTTGGCCACCACTAATGAATGAGCTACCATACCCAGACTGGATCTGAGCCTTTCAGATCATGAATGGCTGAAGATAATCTATAATTTGAGGACAGTATTAGAGGTCAGCATCTATCTCTGAAGGCAAACTACATGTCCTTAATGAGCTAGGTTTTCTTCAGTGTGCTAAAGGAAACACAGCTTTCTGACTTGAGCAAATTTCTGTTTCTAAAGATTGCAAGGATAGTATGTTAGAATTTACTGTAAATAGTTCGAATGCTTTAGGGTTGGTAAATAATTTTAGTCCATTATGTCATAGTCATTACCTTGACACTGAAATACTCCTGTATAAGATCCCATAATGTTAGCCTGCCTCTAATGTTTTGCAATTACCTTCCATTCAGTGTCCTTCCCTTTCAGTAATCTCTCCTACTCCTTTTAGTCAGTTTTGGAAACAAGGTGAAATCCCAGAGTTGAAAGAACTCTTGATTAGTTTCCATATCTTCCCACCTTACTTTCTATACAACACTTTTCAAAGAAGGAATTCTCATAATGTCCCCCAATAACTTCCTTTAAGGTCTAATCGGTTTTATATCAGGGAACGCTTTATGTGTAATCTGATTCGGTCTTGCCAAGAAATTTACCTCTCAGTTCTTAATATTTCATATTAACGAAGGCTCCCAAAATAAGGGATCTGGCAGTTCTTGGATTCCATGTGTCCCTTCTGTAAAGCTGAGATTTTGTTCATATCATTCTCTCCAGTTAGAATGCTCAGCCATCCACTCACTCACCTATTCCTCTGCCTTGTCCTTCCTGATGCCTTTAGATTTCACTCAAAAATCCCCTTCTCCCAGAAGGCTTCCCTTATCGACACCGCTGTCCTTCACACACACACACACACACACACACACACACACATACACACACACACACAGAGTTAGATGGTCTCTATCTCAGCTCCCATTACAACCTGTGCTTAATTCCTGCTTCTTATCACAGCACATTGCAATTGTTGGCTTATTTCCCTGTCCATTCCCTCTCCAAATATAGATAACAGCCCTTTTGAGGGCAGGGGCCATTTCCACATGTCTGTAGCTCTGTCACCTAGAACAGTGCCTGGTCTACAGAAAATAGTCAAGAAATACCTAGTAAATTAATAAATGCATTCATCTCAAGCACTGGTTCCCTCCCACTGCTTCTCTGAAGCAAGCTTTTTCGCTTCCATATTAAAATTATGAAAATTTAACAATCTCTTGATGACAATTTGGAAGCCTCACCAGGACCTCTCAGATGGCATTTCTCTTGTGTTTCAGAATGTGTTTGCTTTGCGTGACAGTCCAGATGTCAGCGTTTCCACATTTCCCCAGAATTACCTTGAGTCGAATATGTCCCTCCCGTGTAGTTCCAAACCTTCTATCTGGGCAGGCAGCTCTGTTGTTAGCTAACTGTCGGCATTATGCTGCTGTATTCATAAAGGATTGTCAGCACGATGCAGTATTATTATGAGAGATCATTTGCTCATGTAAAGACACATTAAACATAGCAGTTGCTTTGTCTCTTGTCAAGGGAATTGTGTGCTGTTACATTGAAGATGAGAGTTTGCACCGTCAACCTGCTGCTGCTGCTGTTTTTGCTACCCACTTTGGAAGAATCAACAATTCATGCTTGTTTCCTTGTTTTTCTTCTTTGGTGACAACTTAGCCACTATCCAAACAGGAATCTTATCAATGCCAGGAAAATAATATTCCCTGGTGCGAGGGTCATTTCATGCAAGTTTGTCTACTGAGGGCCTGAGTTCTATTCTTTATTCAGAGTCCAGTGGCTGGGGTGCTGCCACACCCTGCCAAGAGGCTTCCCAACACCTGCTCACCTGGGCTTCCAAACTGCATTCAGGATTTCCCATTGTCTTATTTTACCAGCCTTTCACCAGGCTTCGTATTGGAAGCTCTCTCCAATGCCGACTTCTTATTTGAATTACCATTTGTTGCCAAAACCTTCAGAAACCTGTTCTGCTGGCCAGGCTAAATCATTCCCCGCACATGCAGCTGAGTTCCTTCTGGAACTGTACGTCCCCAACAGGAAGTCTAATTCCAGGGTCCTCTTTCTCCTGGTGTGCCCATTCTGAAGACATTAACTGTGCCATATCCTGACACATGACACGACAGTATTTGATATGCAGGATAGCACTTTTTTTTTTTTTAAACATAGGATTACTGAAAGAAAAACAAAATTCAATTTCCTGCCTCTGTTTCCCCAAGATTTTCTTCCCTCCTTCACTTCTTGTTTGTTTCTAAATTCCCTACCTGAAAACTCAATATCCAAGCCAGGAGAAGTAGTAAGATTAAAGAACCAGAGAGTTTTGGGGAAAGTTGAATATCTGTCAGTAGAAGGTGTTAATGTTAGCTTAATCATTGGCCAGGACTACTTTTTTCAGGGCTCACGTTGGTAGACTCTTATTATTAAGAAACAGCACATTTTCAACACTATGTTTTGCCTCAGCAGGTCCCTTTCAACAATATATTATGGTTCTGTTATAGAACAGCCAAACTGCATTAATTATTTTCTTTAAGATGTAGTTTGTAGCGGATAATACATTTTTAAGCTTGCTTTGCTGCAAGAGCTTTCTGACAAAGGGGTAGTCTGTAAAAAGTTATCTCTTCCCATTCTGAGCCCAACAATGCTGCACGTTTCACTTATCTTTGACTGTCTCATGCTCTCTATTATTGTACTCCTCCTGAATGCTTTTTAGATTTGCTTAGTCTCAGATTCCTCAGAAGTTCTGCTAGTGCAATAATCAGATTGTCTGACTGGCCATCCTTCTGTCTACATTTTAAATGTATCTAATAAACTGTGTGATATAATTATTTTACTCCTTTTTGTTTTCACTCATGGAAAGCTAGAATTTTACAGATCACAAGGACATAACAGCAGGTAGTTTTCAAAGAGAATAAATATGAAATACGAGCCTGTGTTTCTTAATGAAGTAAAAATGGATCCTTTTACCATGCATCCGGAATGTGACTCAGTTAGAAAAACCTTAGGTGATAAGTGTTCATTTCTAGAAATTACAAGTGTCTATAAGTGAGTATATGCATCTCGATGTAACGCTGCAGTATAGATTCATCATTTCAAATATCTGTGCTGTGTTTTTAATCAAATCCTAGATACAAGTTTACATTTTCTGCAGTATTTTTAAAATTTTTATTTAACAAAATTATTCTGACCATCTATTCTTTTAAAGTTATTTTCTTGGTCTTTCCCTTGAGCCTTCTGCTTTCTTTTAAAATATGTTGCTGTTTTTTTTTTTTTTTAAGTCACCTTTTCTTTGTTCTCAAAGCTACCATTATTTTTGTGAGAAAAAGTCTACTTTAAATCACCTATTCCCATCCTTCTCTTGTCAGTTACTTTGCCCAAGTACTGTGACCTGGACTGAATAACGGGAACTTGCTGGTAGAATGGTACCTGGGTATATTCGTCCCAGGAAGGAATTCCAAATGCTCTGGGAATAGGAATAGAACAAGGAGTTTGGATATATATGATGATTAAGAAAATGAAAAACTCACCTGATAATTTCATGCAACCTCTCTAAAACAGAGATTATAGATAATTACAGCCATATTTCAATAACTGATGACAAAATGATATTTAAATGGATACATTTATTACTAAAAGAGTGAAGTTGTTAAAGTAATGCAAACTGAAATGACACTAAGATAAAACTTTTTTGCCTATCATATTGGGGGAAAAATGATGCTACACAATGTTAGCAAGAGTATGGAGAAACTAGTACTCTCGTTTACTACAATTGGTCAAAAGAAGTTACAGAGCAATTTAAAAGTACATGTTTAAGTTTTAATATTGCATATCCTTTGATGTACTAATTTTATCTTTATAAATTTATTATGCATGTATACTAACACAAGTGTACCAAAATATTTGCTGAGTTAGTGTTGAGCTCTAATTCTGAAATAAGACAGACTTGGGTTAAAATCACAGTGTCACTACTTGCTGAATAGGTGACCTTGAGCAAGTTACATAACATGTCTAGATTTCAGTGTCCTCACCTGCAGGGTTACTCTGAGAATTAAATGACATGCTAATGCCTATAAAGTGTGCAATAAAGTGCCTGCCACCTAGTAAGTACTTACTGAGTATTTACTACTTTTTGCAGTGATGATTATATTATTACAAATACTATACTGCGTTATTTATAATAGTAAAATATCTGAAAACAACTCAACTAGTTATGAATTATGTAATTGGTTAAATAAACTTAGGTCCAGTCAATAAAATAAAAACTTAAGAATTAAAAAGAATAAGATCAATCTACATGGAAAGAGAGTCAAAATATAATATGAAAAAAATCAAGTTTCGATATTAATTGTATTATTCCATGTGTGTGAAAAGTCATAATATATTTTTATTAGTATATGAGGGGGAAGAGAGAGAGACAGAAAGAGAGAGAGAAAGAGAGAGACAGAAGAATATAAACCAAAATATTAACAGGGATTATCTCTGGGAAGTATGATAACAGGGTACTTGGATTTTTTCTCTATCATAGATTTCTATAATATTATCATTTTTTACAATGAGTATGTATTACTTTTACAATTAATAAAAATATTATTTTTGAAAAAGTAAAAGTGAGTTCAACCTGGAAGGCACTGCTTCACGTTGAATCCTCAAATCAAATAAAAGAAAATAAGATGCATATTCTTGCCAACTCCTAGCAAAAAGAGCCATCTCAAGAAGACATGCTCTAGTATAAAAGGGAGTTTTATGTTCTTCCCTCTGCCTTAGTTCAGGCCTGCTTTCCTGGTTCACTGTATTGAATATGGAGGGCACAGAAAGAAAAACCCAGGGATAATAAACTTATATAAAATACCTAGGAATATTTTTAAATAAGTAGAAATATCTAACTTATTAAGCCAACTACAGGTTTTATAATTTTCAGTTATGTATATGAAGGATTATCCATATCATTTCCATCCTCAGATGCCCAGAACCTAATTTATAGACAGTGTTTAACAAATATTCGTTGAGTGAATGAGCAAGGGCTGGTTGTCACTAAAGCACACTTCTTTTAGCTGCCAAGTAGCTGGACTTGCACATCCTCCATTGCTAAAACAGAGGTCTGGGGCAGGCAGGGTGAAAAAGAGATGAAACCAGAAAGGTTTCCTGAAAAAGCATGAGTGAGATCAGAGAATCAGAGAACTTTAGAGCTAGAAGACAACCACAAAACTACCCAATTTAACACCTGTTTTTATGAGGAAACCGAGTCCCAAGAAGGTAAGTCACTCCAGGTGGTCAGATTGCTGGTTGACGGCTGTGTTGGGACTTAAACCCCACTTTAATTTTTCTTCCTAACCAGGTGTTACTCCCCACAAAAGAGTGTTATTACTCAGAGTCTTTTGTCCTTACAGAGAAGGGGGCAGAAGCGGTGAGAAGGGAAAGGTTTATTCTAGTAAAGCTATATACCTTTATAAATGTATTTCTTCTTAACTTATATTGTTGGTTTCTTTGAGCAAGTAAATAGTAGACACTTGGAATACATCAAGTCTACCATTATTGTGTTCCTTTAAAGATGTTTCTGCCTTATCACTTTCTTCTAATCACATGATCAAAAATGAATATAAGTCAAGGCTGTTTGATGTCTTTGAGTTAACTTTGCCTAGAAAAAAAATGGACAAGTATGGCAGAATAATTTCCCAAAATATAAAGTACACAAAAATATCACTGTGAATTTGGAAGCATGATTCCCATCTCTGAATAGGTTCTTCAATTATGTTCTTCTGCCCTTTGGAACAAATTCCTTCTTCATCATTATTTCATAGCATTCTTTCTACCTTTGCTATAGGAGCTATTATCACAGGAGAGATAAAACGTCAAAGCTAAAGAAAGGTAAGTGACTGGAAGTGAAAGACTAAGCAGGGGTTGGCATGTAGGCAATGCCAACCAAGGAGGAAGTGAACCCTAAACAGTGGTAGGAAATTTATTTAGCTGAATTTACTTAATATGGTCACAAATGTGAGCCTGGCATAACACATGATACATGAAATCATATTAAACAGCTGATATTTTATGAGACCTGATATTTCCCCCCTAGATTCTAGTCCGTCCAAATTTAAGCAGACAGAAGGGTGATTGATTCAACAGTAAATCTCTTACTTAATCCAGCCCCAGTTAAGTTTTTCCCCCATTACCATGTTACACAAGGGCAACCCCACACTGGCAGTTGGTTGTTAATTACATTTGATGTGCAGTAACACAAGAGAGCTAATTAACTTGCATCAGAAAAGCTTTATTTACTGTGACAAATTAAACAAACTCATAAAGTGTTCAGCCACAATGGCTCTCAATTATCATGCAGTCCAAGTAATGTGGTGCAAACATATTCCCAGGCCTCCCTCAGGTATTACTTCAGTCTTACAGATCTCTGCACAATACAATTATAAATGGATCTTTTTGATGAATAGAACTGAACGTCAACTGCTCTTTGTTTTGCTTTGTTTTGTGTGTGCATGTGTATGCATGTGTGTGTTGAGTGTTGTACGGGTTCTCTAAGGTACAGCTGAACACATTGGTCATACTCAATTTCTTAATCCTTGCTTACTTCACAATTCAGCAGTTTTCCTGGTCTCTAATAGTGCAGGGAAACACAGTGTTTCAAAGCCCAGGCTCTCTGTTAAGTATGATTGCCTAAAACTGGTCATCTTCAGATTCTTCTTCTAGATGTTTCTGACTTAACAGAAATATTGCCACTCCATGATGAGTCAAATACAGGAGGTATGAAACAGTTCCTTTCTCTTTTCGTAGAGTAGAAGCTAAGTCTTGCCCCTCAAGAAACCAGGGTTTCTTTGCAGAACAGAGTTTAAAATTAATTTACCTGTGGTAAGTATTTAGTAAAACACATTCCCTTTCTTTCTACTTTATTAGTAAGGCTTGATGATTTGAGGTTGATAGCACAGTAAAATGGAAGAAACATTGAACTCAAAATCAGATGAAAATGGTAATAGCAACTAGCTCATGCAGCCAATAAGTGGCAGCATCAGGATTGCCTAATTCAAAATCTTGTTCTCAACTACTGTCAACAAAGTGGCCTCAGCAAGTTACGGAACCCCCATTTCCTTATCTGCAAAATGTAAATAGCATTTGAGATAATGTTTATAAGTGGGACCCGCAATAACTTTAAATGAAACTGTGCATTGTTGATGTCATTATGAATATTTATTGATTGGCCTCACCAAAAAATTAATAATGAAAACTTTCTCAGTTGTCATCTTTCAAGAGAGTTCTATGCCTACATGCCACTAAATGACTAAAGCAAAGAATTTTCTTAAAGTACAAAGTTTTCTTATCTAGACAACAATTTAGAATACTAGTATCTCTGGAAGAGCTAGTTATTCTGAGCACTTTGAGTAAAGAGGAGAAGCACTGAGAAATAGGAACAAGGTCTAGGGAAACTGCCTGCTCTTTAATCACCCCATCAGTATTCCTGAAAGTTAGCCATCCTTAAGTCTCTTATAGAACCCAACAAGAGAAATTAAGGCAAAAAGTTGCCTCAGAATTGATACTCTTTTAAAACTGAGCCAGAGTAATCACTATAAATTTAGCTGAAGGGTCATGCTTGCTTGGTCATTTCCTCTTTAACCTCAATCTACATGCTTCTCAGAGATGGCTGGAAGTCACCCTCAAGACAGGATGTCCTGGTTCCCTACCTCTTGACTGTTGACATTTATGAATTAGCTGCAATCTGTAGCTGAGGTCCAGAATCACTCTGTTCCTGAAGCACTTTTATCCTCCTTCTACCTAATCAGTGTTTTTGTCTTCTGGACAGACATTAAGTTCAGGCAAAAAAGGCTCACCAATAATATATTGTATTTGGCAAGAGGTCACAGCTGGGGCTAGTAAAGAAATCACAGTAGGGAACACAGCTGAGTGTGGGCATAACAAAATGTCCTTTATTTACAGGAGCATAACCTGTAATATGCAATTTCAACATTGAGGTACACCAGAGTGAGTCTAAAAGACTGCTGATTCTCTAATGAAAACTTTGAGTGATTCCAGAGGTCTAGGGTGTTTTGCACTGGGTGATTATTATGTACTAACAAGGCAGTGTGATTATTCTGCCTCAGAATAGTCATACGAATCGGTGGCGCACTTCTACCTCTGCCAACATTTTCTGTCCAGGGCACTGTAGTTCACAACTATCACATAAGTCTCCTAACTAAAAGTGTGGCAAAAAACTGAACAATTTTGTTTTTCAATGACTGGCTTCTTCATAAGCTACATCTCACTTAAATGTCTCTCAAAGACCTACAACTCATGGGCAGAATCCACTTGCCTCCTCCCCCCACCAGGACAAATATGAGATAACACGAAAACAAAGACTCAAAACAGAAATAAAAACCTGAAATAAATCACTTGTACAAATGGAGAGATACAACTAGTCATATTAAAAATCTTATAGTCTAGTCTACAAAGAACAATCTTATCGTTCTCTATCCCATCAGAAAAGATAGGTACATAAGAGGCTGACCAATTTATTATAAACAGGCCTTTTTATGCTAGACTGATTGCAGAGATGTTACTATAACGGAGAATTCTGAAGAGGACATTAAAATACAGCTACAATGCCAAATGCAGTAGTTGATTTTTTTAGAGTCTTATTCAGACTAAACGTGACAGTCCCTTCTGCATACGGAAGTCCATGGGTGGCCATTAAATCAAACTGAGCATCTTACAAGCCTATTCATATTGACCAGAGTATGGTGGCTCATTTAACCAATTCTGCCAGTGCATATTGCAGCGAGCTCAAGGGGATGTAAAGACTCTCCTACCACTTTTCAGAGCTCTCCTTGATTACAATGCTCCCTGTGGGACCACAGGAGTTACTCACCACCCTCCAGCCCCCATTTTGAGTGTTAAGAAATTCTGCACGAAGCAAATGACAGTGCATTTCTTTCTGCTCACGTCCCTTCAGTGAGTTTCAAAGTCAATCAAATCACTACCAGTTTGCCATTTCTCCTGGTATTTTAGGGGTGCAAATTGCAAGGAGACCCCAAAATCTCTATGATTCTTCCCTGCTTCTCAGCACAAAACTTGCTGTGACTCTGTTGTGAAGATGTGCCTTGAGCTGCAGTGGACATCCAAACTTCTCAGAGAATCAAAAAGAACTGCATGACTTTGGATTTTTTGACCATAAAAGTCTGTAAAGCTTTTCACTATTGATGAAGCAAGATATGTCCATGTCTTTTTCCTCACAAAATTCCAAATTAGGTGATTCTTCCAGCCTGAAACTTTCTTGAGGTTCAGAATAGGACTCTTACCTCTCTCACTTTCTCACCTTACCAGGTGGGCTATGTTGTATTACTCCACACTTACAGTTGTAATTGATTGTATTAATATTTGGGGTGAGGTCTACAGAGTACACAAGGAAATGGAATAGCTTGTTTATGTGAAGAACTTAGAAGTTAAAGAGAGTATAGGAGTACATTCTCTATCAGAACCACAGTGAGAAAATACACATCCACTCCATCCCTGCTGCCACTATTGAACTCATTTTGGGAGGTGCCTTTGAACATTGTCAGTGACAGCCAAGTTTCATACTTAGAGGATGGATATGTTTTTGAAAACACCTTGAATTCCCTGATTATCAATTTTAATGAATTAGGTAATGAATTGATTGTCCTGGAGAATATTATTTGTATTTTAAAAAAAAAAGAGATGGAACTATAATGTTATGATGTTAATTTTCTTATGAACTTCTAGAACTGATTCTAGAATTGATTCTGAAAGCAGAAAACCTGCTTGAGAAAAAAAAAAATGTTAGGCACCCACACGAATGTCTGCTTCTTTGAAAAATACTTAAGATCTTATATACTTATTAAAAATTGACCAGTGACCAAATTGCAGAATACTTGACAACAAACAGCCTCTAGTTCATGCAACAGACATTAACTGAGCACTTACAACATGGCAGCCAGACATTGTGTTTAGCTGTAGATCCAGAGATAAAAAAACATGATCCTCAAGAGGATTATAGTATAGTGAGGAGAAGAACATGTGAACAAACAATATCATAATGTGGTTGATATGGAGGAGAGTCACACAAAGTATAGGGACAGCATAGTAAGGAAATACTTAATAGTAATAGCTAACACTTAACATAGTGCCTTCTATGGTTCAGCCTCACGCTACGTAAATTAACATTTAATCCTCACATAAACCTTGTAAGGTCAGTACTGTGTGTCTGAGGGAGTCAAACAAAGAAGGCTTATCTGAGGAGACACATTCAAGCAGAGGCAAGTTAGAGGGACATAATTGAGAATTGCAAGTATGCACCATTAATCGTGAGTAAAGTGCTGGGTAGAGATGGGCAGGGGAGCTAGAAAGAGGCTGGAGATAAACACACAGGAAGGGGCCAGGTCATCGAGAGCCTGAGGTGACACCCAAAGGAAGTTTATCATATAGCTGATGGGGAGCTGTTGAAGAATTCTGAATGTTTATTTGAGCTAAATCCCATCTAATACAGACAATTAAGTAGTAGGGGAGGCTTACAAACACAAGTGCTGAAATTGTCCATCAAGGCATCAGCGAAATGGAGTAAGCTGAAAGACCTCTGGACACAAGTGTTCTGCTTGGTCCCTAAGTCTGGACAAATGTCAGTTTCCCTACCTCCAGCTCCTCTCAGCCCGTCACACAAAAGCATTCACATCAGCGGGCTTCAGGGGTCATGTCACACTACAGTGCTGTTCTCCAAACCCTTGGGAAAGCTTCAGCATCTCCAGCCGGCTGCACGGCTCTAGGGTTGTGCAGCACATTGGCAGTGGGACTGTCCACAGGCTCCCCCTCGTGGCCTGAAGGCCAGCATCTCTGCTGACATTCAGCTGAGGCCAGTCTCCCATCCTCTGATGCTGGCTGCTTCCCAGGCCAGACGTGTGGAGGAAACATTTCCTGCTCAGGGCTGCCCAGAAGGGCATGATGGATATCTGGTGCCTTGGCTATCCTTGAAATCTGAGATAGTCCATTTAATTCTCCTAAGAGGACGAGGCAACGTGGCCTTTGAATCAGCCTCAGCACTCCACCAGGGGCCCTTGGTCTAACCATGAGAATTAATTCCAGTTAGAACCGAAGCTAATGTTTGTACAGTTCAATGAATAAATGTGTTTAAACCTAGGTTCTGACTTCTTACCAGTCTGTGTTGCTAAAATACCAAAGAGTAATTATAATGGGATTTCTGGTTAACAATTTTTTTTTGTCTGCTATAACATTTAAATTAAACTAAATTCAGCTGTTTGAGTGCCCTCTGACAATATTTTTTCTCTCAGCTCCATGACCGTTTTATCACTCCATACTCACTTGACCTAATCGGCACCATCCTGCACTCTGAAATGTTTATACTGTTAAATGAATTTTTAATCTAACTTTTACAGCATTCAATTTCAGTTTCATCAGCTATCCACAGTGTAATATCTAGTGTTTTAAAATAATCTAGACAGTTAAAAAAAGGGGGAGGGGGAGGAGGAAGAATCGTCGTGTTATGAAGCAAATGATTAATTAAAGCAAATTAGATTCTGGCAGCTCTTGCTATCATTATCATGTGTTCCCCGACTAGACTAATAAATCTTCGTTGAGAATGTGTGCTTTCACAAGGTTCAAGAGTCACCTGGGAAAGGACATTATTGACTAATATTTTTGTATTGCTGTTGGTTTTATTTTCTATTACCCTATGGAATAACAACCAATATTTTTCAAACATTTAGAGTGCGTTCATGAATCCCACTTTGCTCAATCTATAGAGGTAGGTTTGAGAGGGGGTGGGAAACAAAACAATTTCTCCATATACTCAAGTAAATTACATTTAACTGATACAGCTAATATGTCGGCAAATGCTGGAAAATATTTTTAAAAAAAAGAAACACTACACTCTGAGCGCCTGTCGCATAATGCAGTCATAGCCGGGGCACAGTCCTGGGATTTCAGCAGCTGCAAACCTTCTCTAAACCACGCAACGCGGCAAGAACAGCACAGCTCTCCTCTAATTTAGAGGTTTGCCTTCTTTTCTTTCTTTCGTAGGTTCTGGCACTTCCACATTGAGGCAAGAGACAAAGCCGAGGCAAGCCGCGCTCTCTAAATCCAACCAAATGCTGCTGCCATGTAAACTAGACAGTCTTTGCATTGTTTCTGAAGGCACAGAAGGGAGATACTGACAGCTATTTCAAGAAAGGGACCACATACTTGCCTTTATTTAGACTGTTCAAAGTGCAGTCACTTAAATCAACCTTTAATAATTTTTTCCTAATATCAACTGTTGCAGTTTTTAAATGCATTCTAGTTATTGCCTAATTTGTATGTTTTAAAGTATATTTCCTACAACTTTCCCATTTGCTTTTCCTCTAGCTTAGTCAATCAAGTCCTTTTTGCCCAAATCCAAGCAAATGCCAGTGGAAACTGTAAGCTTAGTTCTCCATGGTCTTGTCATTTCAGGGCACATTGTCTTAAAACTTATCAAGAGAAGGCACAGGTTTATTTGAAATCTGTGATATTCTGACAGGGAAAAAAAACCCAGTTTTATAACAATAACATAAATACCAGGAATAAATCTATCCTGAGGTTTGTTAAGTAAGGGGAAGGGGAGAGAACATAATGCCCAAAAGTGAAATTGGATTGTAATAATAATCACATGCCATCAAGCAGTTGTGCTGGTCTGGAGAGAGTGTGCCCCACACAACTCCAAGGCATGGTTGAATGGATTAATGTTGTTCCAGACAATTCAGGTGTCTATATATGTTCAACCTCCACCCCTGCCATTACTCTGTTAATTTTGATTCTTAAATGAATTGGGTATGAACTGCAAAAAACTAAACATATATTTAAATACGTACATATAGGCATTCCTTTTTTGCCCTTTTTAACTGCAGATTATGACGTGAGCTATGATTACCCGTCAAAGTAATTTCCCCTACCCACTCCCTCTATCATCCTCCCACCCTCCACATCTGAACACGTTTCTCTTTTTCTCTGGGCTCCTCTTCAGCTTTTGCAGCCTGGTGCCTCGGCAGACTGGAAAACAGCCTCCAGTGCAGCTCAGTGTGGCAGCACATCCCCACGGCCTGGCTGTTTTTGAGACAGTTTTAAAATGATTCGGTATCGCATGAGTTAAAAAAAATTCCCCCTGGAAAAGCTAATTATTGCATGCAGATACTTCTTTGTGTGATCAAGGAGGGGACAATTTAATAGGCTCTGTAATACAACCAAGAACAAAATTGCTTTAAAGGAAGTCTCTTGTTGAGTGACAACTCTGTTGCCTGAGCCAATTAGGTCCCAATAAAGAGTGTTGAATTGGCTCCTGCTTTCTCATTAATTATGTTCTGTCACAGACATGGGGCTTGATTTAGCAATTTTGTATTACATTAAGATACTGAAAGGCCGGGAACAAATGGCTCACTCTGATAATAGGCATTCTCTACACGGTGTGACATTTACTATCCAGCTGTCCGTAAGGCAGCCTAGCACTTCAGTTCAGGGGTTTATTTGTCATTGCTTCAAAGGGACACTCAGCTTTTCACAAAAAAAGAAACAGAGAGGCTAATAGATAGGACAAAATGTACTGCTGATATGCTTTATTAGAGATAGGATGCTAGGGTTTTGCTAACAAGCTCATCCGTTGGGACTCAGCCGAGCTTGCTGCCAATCATCCTCCACACAAAGGCACACTAGTTAACAAGGAGAAATGAATTACAGACACTTATTCTGCCGGTGGGATCACAAATACACCAATCTGTGAAAGAGGCACAAACTCCAGAGACAAACTACATATTTGTCAATAACCTCCTAGAAAGAACCCTAGTAATTCTTTGAAGACCTTTGATTTAGCTTCCCTCTAAAATACATGTATAGGAAATGTTTTAGTTACTATGACATTCTTTCTTTGTTATTTGTACAAATTTTCATCACATTAAAAACAGAAAACTGAGGAGGTCTGCAAATGTTTTAGTAGGTATCTATACACTACTTTTCATATCTCGCCACAGGGAGCTGCTGCTTTGGTTATTTCATTAAGAACAACAGAAAATTAAATCTTTAAACTTTGGGTTTGAGCTGTAACCCACCAATTCCATAGGAAATAATCTATAACTCTGAATTTATTGTGTATGTCAATTAAGAGAACAGGGTTAGGGACCAAACGAAAACCCAGTTCTTCTGGTTAAATAATTAGATGACTTTTTAATGATAAATATGTGTATATATGTATCACTATATATACATACATAAAATCCTTAGATATAGGAATTTATAATACATAAACATGAACCTAAATCAATGTCTCTATCTATTAATATTAAATATAGTAAAACATTTTGTACATTCTATTTATGAAACTAACCCAAATCTCTGACCATGGCATTCATCAACATTTTTGCCACTTCTATTATTTCAACATTCTCCTACAAATCTATCACACAGAAGGGCCTTTTGTGGATAACAAAAAAACAATAATCTTCAACTCAAGCTTACCTACTGACCACATGAGATTAATCAAATCTGAATATGTCATTTTCAGGTTAATTACAAAACAGCTCTCCAAAATAGTTCCTAGAGACAGTACGCTGTTCATCTGATTGCAGGCTGCATCAATTCACTTAATTTATTCTTCCACCATCTTCGGTGACAGCAACTTGAGGCTCAACTATGGAAGGGATGGAAGGATAAAAAGGATAAAAGGATTTACCAGACCTCCTTTCCTGAGAGAGAAGCTCAAAGTATGTGAAGGTCAGTTGGGCTCCGTTTCAACCTCAGGGAGAACAGTCCATCTTCCCCTCTTTCCTGCTCTTACTCTTTCATGAAGCTCAAAGCATCCTCTCCCAACTAATAAAGGTACCACAAAGAGCAGCATGGTGGCCCCATCAGGAAGCTTCTTTTCCTGAACAATTCTCCCACATGGATTCTCTGCCTCTTCTATTTGCCTATACTCTCTTTAATTCCTGTGTATCTGAGATTCTAAATAATTCTCTATCTTTGTTGACCTTCCAATAACTCCAGAGGAAGGAGGCCATGAAGCAGAGATGTAGGATGAGTATGTGCTCCAGTTGTGTGTGTGATACATCTCTTTCTTGTTTTAACCTTCATCAGCAGAAAAGGATGGGTGAAAATAGTTCATTTAAAGAAGCAGGTCTTACCTGGTATAAATCCCTAAACATTTTTTTCCAACTTCTAAGTATTTAAAAAAATAATTTTGATAAGGCACACTCCAAATCATCTCCTTCATTTTAATATAATGCCTTAAAAATAGAAAAGGAAGAAAAAACAAAAATCATGTAAAAATACAGTGTTGATTTTTTTTCCATTTATTCACTTTTCAAAGAAAACATCACATGCAAGAAGGCATTTGCACATAATTTCTCAACGCTAATAATACCTGTGAATTATGTATGTTTTTAAAAGCATGTATTGAACACAGATCTGGTTGAAAGAGCTTATAATCTAAGGAACTATGAAATCTTTTTTTTCTCTCTAAAATTTGCCATGTTTCTATTTTCGAAAAGCCTTTGCAATAAATAATATACATAATAGAGGTAAGAATCATTTTATCCTAACTTAGCAGGAGCTTTATCTTCGCTATTCAGGTACTCTGTAAGGTTGAAATCTTTCAAAAAGCCTGAGCTCCCCTCAGGCTGAGGCAAAAGTATTTATGTAGACATTAAGTATTTATGCAGCAATTTGTATTTTCAAAGCCTTTTGTAACCATTCATTAGTTCATCCAAATAACTTCCTTTTGAAGTATGTAAGTGCTTTGTTTCCCAGACACAGAGAGTCAGATTCAGAGGGCTGACTGACACACTGTTCAGAGGCCTTAGGTCAGACAAAAAAAAAATGATGGTATCTCAGAACTGGTTTCCTAAGGGCTCTGTGGAAGCTCCTCTACTTCAAGTCTTGAAAAATAGGTCAGACCCCTACCGAAATGCGTATGTTATGATTTTGTTGTGATTTATCTGCAGGCAGAGAACTGAGTAGGTGATTCCAGCTCTTGAAGTCCTAGCTTTATATAGTCTTGGAATATTTATTCCCACAGGAAAGCTCAAAAGCAGGCTGGAAACCAGAGAACAAAACTAATATCTCTACCTAAGGGACCGAGTATTGCTCACATGAAATATTATGAAGGGAAATTTACCCCTGTGCCACTCCAAGGCAGATGTGGGAACTCCACATGCATGACTGTGTTCATCTCAAAAGACTCTACCCTGCCACACCCATTAGTTTCCTACTCATACGCTAGTTCTCCCTCTTCTTCCTTAAGTACTGTGGTAGCTGAGTCCAAAGATGGCCTCCATTATTAATTCCTTCCCTCCTCCTCCGCTCATGTGTGTGCACGTGGTCTCTAACATCTGGACTGCCTGTGACTTCTCTGACTGCTATATATGGAGATGCTGTGCCAATCCCAGGCCTAGCCTTCATCCTCCTCTTTCTCAGAATGCTCACTCTTGGGGCACTCCCTCTTGGACCCCTGAGCTGCCATGCAAGAAGTCCAGACTTCTCTGCTGGAAACATGGAAAAGCCACATGGAAAAGCATTGAGGCACCAGGCATGTGCCTGGTACTATTAATATTTTGGATGTTCATTTCTGTCAGGCCCTCAGATGACTCCATCCCCAGCTACTATCTGATAGCAATCACATGAGAGACCCCCAAGTTAAACCCCAGGTGAGCCCAGTCAATCCTCAGAACTATGAAGATAATACTAAATTATTTTAAGCCACTATTTTAGAGAGGTTGGAAACAGATAACCAGAATAACCACTGCCAATGTCGTCCTCTCCATTGCCCTGTGTCTTCACACAGTGATGAGAGAATGCTGCAGGCTGGGATGAGCTCAGCTAAGCTAGAAGAACAGGGCCACTGAGAATTGGCCATGTGGTATAGAAGTCGAAAGGCAGCCCTGTGAAACATTGGTAAAGTGATTTAACCTCTCTAAGTGTCAGTGTCTTCATCTGTAAAATGGGACTAACGATATTACCTCAAAGGATGCTGAGGATTTAATGAACTAAAGGATGTTAAGTACCTGACACAATGTGAAGATAGGCAGATCCTCAATAGGTATTAATATTTGTATTACCATTATTGTTGTTAGTAGTACTGCCTAAGCATGCTAGACTCCCTTTTGAGTGTCTGCCCAATCCACAAGCCAATGCCCTTTCTCATCATTGCTTTCAGAGTCATCAAAGTGGGCATCCAGAAGACATTTATGATGATCCCACCCCTATATCATAGCTAATTCGAAAAGAAGGAGATAATTGACCTGAGCTAGGCCAATCAAATTCTTGATCCTTTCAAATGGGAAATGAGACTGAGAGAAGCCAGTTCATTTTCTGTGAGTAGCTGCATCGAGAGTGGGTAAGAGAGGAGCTAAAAGATGCCCAAACCCTACCTTTTGGACCAAGAACAGAGAAAGTCATGGTGAAGAAAGACAGAAGAAGGAGAAGGAGGGGGAGGAGGAGAAGGAGGAGGTGGAAGAGGAAAAGGAAGAAGATTTTCTAGAACCCTGATGGTTTTCTAGGTTCTGTTTCTTGACTCCTTCTGAAACCTAATTGTAAGCCTTCTCTAGGGTGTTGTAAAATGGACTTATATCCTTATAACATCATCCCCTTTTCTCTTGAGCCAACTTAAAATGGTTCCTGTCATGCATTCGGAGTCCAAACAAAAGGAGAAGGGTTGAAGGAGGAAGCTTCATATGGGATGACATTAGTGGCCTCCCTATGACAAAAAGGAGTCAGGATCCAACCTGAATCCACTGAAGTAGTGCCTGAGCCTTACCCATCCCTGTCTGTCGCTAAGGCTTTGTTCATCATTGTTAGAATGGTCCGATGCCCTTTTTTTTGGTAACAGCTTTATTGAGATATAGTTTATTACCCATACAATTCACTCATTTAAACGTTTACAATGCAATAGTTTTTAGTATATTTGTAGAGTTGTGTACTTGTCACAATTGATTTTAGAGTATTTAATCACCCCTAAAAGAAATGATGTACCCATTAACAGTCACTTTCCATTTTCATCCCCCATCATCCTCCAACCCTTAGACCATCACTAGTCTACTTTCTACTTTCTTTCTCTATACATTTGCTTATTCTGGACATTTCATATAAGTGGAATTATACAATATGTCATCTTTTGTGACTGGTTTCTTTCATTTAGCATGTTTTCAAGGTTCATTCATATTGCAACATGTATCAGTACTTCGTTTTTATTGATGAATAATATTTCATTGTATAGATATATCACCTTTATCCATTCATCAATTGATGGACACTTGGGTTGTTTTCACTTTTTGGCTGTTATGAATAATGCTGCTATGAACATTTCATGTATAAATTTTTGTACAGACATATGTTTTCATATCTCTTGGGTATACATATCTAGGAATACAATTGCCGGATCATATGGTAACTCTATGTTTAATAGTCAGAAGGTTTTCCAAAGTGAATGCAACATTTTATATTCTTACCAGCAATGTATGAGAGTTCTGATTTCTCCACTTCTCACCAGCACTTGTTATTTTCTGTCTTTTTAATTACAGTCATATAGTATGTGTGAAGTGGTCTCTCATTGTGATTTTTATTTGCATTTCCCTGGTGAGTAATTATGTTGAGAATCTTTTCATGTGTTTATTGACCATTTGTATATCTTCTTCAGAGAAATCTGTTCAAATTCTTTGCCCATTTTTAATTGGGTTGTCTTTTCGTTGAGTTGTAAGAATTCCTTATGTATTCTAGATACAAATCTCTTAGATATATGATACACAAATATCTCCCAATAAGTGGGTTGTCTTTTCACTTTCTTGATGGTGTCCTTCGAAGCCAAAAAGTTTTTGATTTTGATGAAGTTCATTTTGTCTATTTTTTCCTTAGTTGCTTCTGCTGGTAGTGTCATATCTAAGAAATCATTGCCAAAACCTAGATTGTGAAGATTGACCGCTACGTTTTCTTCCAAGAATCTTATAGTGTTAACTCTTACATATAGGACTTTAATGCATTTTGAGTTAATTTTTTTAATGATGTGAGGTAGGGGGTCCAGCTTCATTTTTTTATATGTGGATATTTAGTTGCCATAACACTATTTGTTGAAGACACTATTCTTTACCCTGTTGATTTGCTTTGACACCCTTGTGAAAAATCAATTGACTATATATATGAATATTTATTTATGAATTTTCAATTCTAATCCATTGATTTATATGTCTATTCCTATGCCAGGACCACACTATCTTGATTACTGTAGCTTTATAGAAAATTTTTAAATTAGCTCATATGAATCTCCCAACTTTGATCTTCTTTTTCAAGAGTGTTTGAGTATTCTGGGTCTCTTGAACTTCCACATGAATTTTAGGATCAGCTTGTTAATTTCTGCCCAGGAGGTCAACTGGGATTTTCATACAGAGTGCGTTGAACTTGTAAATCAATTTGGACAGTATCACTATCTTAGCAATATTGTTTCTGATCTATGAACATGGGATGTATTTTCATTTATTTGGGCCTTTTAAATTTCTTTCAGCAATGTTTTGTGGTTTTCAAAATA